>CAHIKZ030000738.1:297500-322500 GCA_903632075.3 Acanthosepion pharaonis
TTTTTTTTCCGTTGAAAAATATTTGAAAAATATTTTCTCGCATGTGTGTATATATGTGTGGTGGGGTTTGTGTAAAATTATGATAGGTAAAAATTATTATTATAATTATTTATATTTATTTTTAAATTTTTGAAAAAAATGGCGGTTTATTTGTTATATTTAAAGCTGGTTATTTGTTTGTTTTTGGTGACTGTATATGTAACAGGTAAAAAATTGTAATCCTTATTGTTTAATTTATATGGTGATGTTTAATTTAATAACGGGTTTATATGATATGATGTGATAGTAATGTTTCAAAGGATAGGAGACAATGCTATTTAGGTTTTAGCTAATAGTTATTGTAAACTGGAAGAAATTGCAGATTGGTAGAAATGATTAGTAACGGTGGTGGGAGAATGATAAAACCATGAATGTCGTTATAGTGGTGGTAGCTTGAACTAAAAAGTGGTTGTTGGTGTTTTATTTTTGTTTTATTTTGTTATATTTATTATTAATTTATTTTGGTATAAATCCTG
Organism: Acanthosepion pharaonis; assembly: GCA_903632075.3. Lineage (NCBI taxonomy): Eukaryota > Metazoa > Mollusca > Cephalopoda > Sepiida > Sepiidae > Acanthosepion > Acanthosepion pharaonis. Next base: position 298,016 of record CAHIKZ030000738.1, read on the forward strand.
ATAATAGGTATTCTATGTAAAATTATGGTAGTTGAAGATGGCTATAATTTTTAATTACAAAATTATTATTATTATATTAAAGCTGCCTGGTAATAGGTGTTTGTTCTCATGGTTACACATGGAAATTATATCTGATCATATTTTTTTAAAGTATTAAATATGCTGGGGGGGGGTAATAAAGATTGTAGTGAATTATATGTTAATAGTGGGTGTGATGTGTAAGTGATGGTGTTGTGTGTAGGTGGTAATGATAATATTGATAGTTAATAGATATTGTAAGGTGGTAAAAGTGATTACTAATGGTGGTGAAATTATAATAATGATAGGTACAATTATTTTGATGGTATCTTGAAATTAAATTGTGATTGTTGGTGGTTTGTCTGTTTTATCCGTTTGGTATGAATTCGGATAATAGATACTTGTTCTCATGCCTACATTTGGAGATTATCTCTGATTTTTTGTTTAGCAAGTTCTTTTGCGGTTTGTGTGATATTATTGCTACTTTTTCGTGTAGGCAAAGTAGGCATTTTTTCGTAATGTTGTTGTAGGCAGGGGCTTTTTTCAATATATATAATTATTTATTTAAAAATTATGACATAAATAGCCATTTTGTTTCAACACTTCCGGTGTCTTATAAAGTGATGATGTTGAATGTAAAATAGATGGTTTTAAAAGTTTCAAATTAATAAACGATCCTTCGTAAGGGGTAAACGCTTTTACAAAAGATAGAATGACCAATCAAAACCCAAGTTTAGGAGAATTAAAAAAAACTTGACAACGAAGTAAGATTATAGTAGCTATTAAGAGTTTTAAAGTTGGGGTTATATTAAAATAGAATTTATTCTAACCAATAAGTTTAATTTTTGAATAAATAATTATATCTACTCTACTCTGTATTGAGCACTCTTTTTTAAGAATAGTAATTGTTGGTTATTGAATTTATTCCGTATACACCAATCATATACTTGGGTATATATATATATATATATATATATATATATATATATATATATATATATATATATATATATATATATTGTGTATAAATATATACATGGATATTATTATTGATTCTGGTGTATATATATATATATATATATATATATATGGGATAACGATATATATTTGTCGTAAGAATCACTGAAAAACATTTGAGTTATTCGGCTAGAAAAAGAATAGGTTAAAATTGTTTTTTGTCAGCCCAACTGAGCAATGGTGAGAGGAAAAATATTCAGGCCTTCAGTAATGGTAGGAGCATTCATACTCTATCTTCCATCTTCAAAGTCAAATCAAGAACCATCAAGAGAACGGTGAATAAGTTGAAAAAAAAGGGAACAGTATAGAAGAAAGCAGGATTATCATTCCGACTTAGAGCTAAAGAGATCAATTAGAAAAGATCAAACTCAATCCATAAGCTTCAAAGAGCAGTGAAAAAAGATTTGAAAATGAAATCGTACGTAAAAAGTGTGAGGCAACTTGTTACACCTGGACAGAAAGTTAGAAGATTAGTGAGTGGGAAGATCATTTTCAATAAGTTGGAAAATGATCCTGGAATATATATATATATATATATATATATATATATATATATATATATATATATATATATATATTTGAACTTAATTTCAATCCTTCATGAGCTTCCGATTCTTAGCTATGATTAATTAATGTCATTTTTGTTTATGATAGATTTCCTCACGATACTTCAGTTAAGCTAGGAGAGTAATTTTACATTCTTATTGTTCAATAGCGTTATAAAAAGCTCAGAGAATACCAACAAGATATGTTTAATGATTTCTAAGTTGCACCCGTCCCAAGGTTAATGTAAGATATGGTCAATTTTTCCGGTACACGATTATATATATATATATATATATATATATATATATATATTCTTCCTGTATATACATGGCGAGTCAGACTGAAACACAAAGTGATTTTAGCTTTGCATGATGATTGGCAGACTCTTAGTGATTGCCAAATGTTTCTAACGCTAGTTTGTGTTACGATGATTGTTAAGTCTTCCTTAACCTTGTTATGCGTTTTTAATGCAACGTCGTAGCTTAGTCTGAACACTTCAGATCTAACTGGAGAGCAATTATAGGCAAGTACAACGAGATGAAGTTGTGAATAATTGAAATTTCTTATGAGAGGAAAATATTCGACATTTTAGTATCAGTCTAGTGAGAAAATACTGACAGTAAAATATTGACGGAAATTAGTGTTTATTTTGTATTTGCGGAAGTAACGCTGGCTTACACTTTTTGAGCGTTTACATGTAAAGGCAACACAAATCTCACTAGGCACAATTAGCTTTGATCAATCGGAAGCTGTTATTGAGGGAACATTAATAAGAGAGGGTACATTTGATGTATTATATGTTTGCGACGGCATCCAACATAAAACAGCATGTGCAGGTAGTGTAATGGATAGCAACTCGGAATGAGAATTCAAAGAGCCGAGTTCGAATTCTAGTTACATTCACTTATTTTCTGATGTCACCGAACACTCCTTTCCACTTTTATAATGTCAACGATTACTCGTTGTCATTTTCATAATGCTCGTTGACTTTGTAATCGCAGATACAACTATAGTGACGCTGTTGAACAATACTAGTGTCAGACGCCTTCGAATAAACTCGCACTAATAGTACTGGCTCAGTAATACTCGCTCGAATAGTAATCACTGAATAGTGTTCCGAAAAGGGAAATTAGTGAATAGAGTACAGAAATAGTATAGAGTAGAAATAGCAGATCCGTATAGTATAGAGGATAGAATAGAAATAGCGATCCGAATAGTAATAGAGGATAGGATAGGAATTCGATCATTTAAACATGACGCAACTTCCTATATATATGCGTTTTATCTATGGTCACGTGGTCTACTTAATTCAATAATGTGATCATCTGTGTTTGCTCACTGGCTCATGTTCAAACTCAGGTGTCGGCAGCGAGACTTTACTCTTATATAGCAAATTACGTGCAAATAACTTTAGTAAAGGTATTGCTCCATTATTTCCCACCAACTATGGGTTAAATAATAGGACTTGTATAAAAATGTTGAGGCAATGTTTACTCTTTAAGGAAGAATTATTCTTACACTTTCAACTTTAAATAACTCAGGATTCATACGACCCGTCTCTGAAGACGCGGAGAAAATGGCCGGTTCTCTGTAACGTCCCAATAATTAACTCACTTTTACCTTCACAAGGGCCAGATCGGGCTGAAAATGGAGCACTGCTTCTATATATGCGTGGAAGGTGACCGGTCTTCAATCTACTCTTTTACCAAGAATGGAAATTGGAGACTACATAATCGTCCCCGCATCCTTGTAGGTGACGAATTATTTTACACTTCACAATTCTCACAGGTGAGACGTTGAAAACCTCTCGCTGTTCCATTGCTATTCCATGGTCGATGTTAAGATGAACTACACTCAGACAATTCTAGACACGCCCTGACACACACACACATTGTAGCGGGCCACTATAATTCCTTATATATCCCCACCCCCTGGGGAGAGAGATATGTTCCACTCAAGCATTTTCCTTATGTGAACCGCTACTTTGTAGAACTGAATCCCAAGAGGATGCTTCTCCGATCAATACAATCTTAACTTTTTATGTCTATACCTTTTCAACTTCAAAATGATAATAATCAACTTCAAAATGGACTTATTTTCAAACAAAAACATTAATCAACTCCAAAATTAATTGATCCATTTTGAAGTTGATTAATCCATTTTGGAGTTGATTAATTTTTTTACCTGTAAATAAGTTCATTTTGAAGTTGATTATTATCATTTTGAAGTTGAAAAGGTATAGGGTTAACCATTATCTTCCACAACTATGTGCATAAGCTGTGCCTCTTACACTGTAACCCTCTACCTTGAGTGGTCCACGAGCCTTGTACAAAGTGAAAAACACAGTAAAAAAAAATAAAATAAAGTAAAAAGACAAATTTATCAATCAATCAAATAATCAATGAAAAATACACTTTAAATCTATATTCCGTTTTTAGATTGGAAAAACAAAATTATGACGTGAACTGTTGCAGGACGCTTATAATAATAGACTTGTGCGGACATAACTTACTTTGGATGGAAAAATCACACTGCAGAGTAGAAATGATTACACTGCATCAGTTGTCAGGCTTGCAAGTCAGCTTTTTGAATGTCTGGTTTTTATGTTGGCTCAAAGGCAGGCCAACGCAACCGGCGGGAAATTAACAATCATCTCACACTTCAAGCACGAATAATAGATTAGATATGCGTTGAACTAGCTTGCCAAAAAGTCAGAGCCGATCTATGTGAAAATCGTTTTCAAGCAATTTAAGAAGTTCATTGCTTCCGGAGAGAATTCAATCCTCTCTGACTGCAAGACGTTAATGGATTTGAAATAGATTGATATAAGGTTGCTTATATGATCATGTTAAGCTTAATATTAGCCGCTTACTTATGTGAAAACATGCGACATTCATTGAACAGTACTACTCGACTTACGCTTTTCTTCGTTCACTAGCCATCGAGCTGGAATCTCTCTCTCTCTCTCTCTCTCTATATATATATATATATATATATATATATATATATATATTCTCATAATTACTAATAGTAATAGTAATTTTAGCCGTTTCTTTATACGGAAACATTCGGTATTTAATGGCTGAGCAGCCGGCTCCTTTCGATTTAAGCTTTTCTTCAGTCCCTGGCCATCGGGCTCTGATCAATGTTTCGCAGCTATTCTCCCCAATAATAATAGTAATGGTAATCTTAACCGTTTCTTTATACGGAAACATTCGGCATTTCACTCGAGTGATATGGCTTCTGTTATTTGATACAGGTCTTTCTCTATGATTGTATAACGCCAGTCTACAAAGTACGAAAAATGATAACATTCTCCGACACATACATCGTTCGTTATTTTAATTAACATAGCGTTGTTTGTGGTTAAATAACGACCTAATTATTATTACTTTTTATAGAAATCTTCGTCTAGTACTAGACCCAAGAGCCACTCATGGTAGAGGGTTATTGTGTAGTGTTGCGTGAGCGTAATTAAAGGCAAGGAGTACTGTTCATCGAAGATATCAAGATTGTAGTGATCGTGAAAACATCCGGTTGGCTGTCTGTTCCACAAAAGGGAAGTTTTGGGGAGGAAGCTGTTCGAGTGGAACTTCCTCCTTGCTAATGGAATACAAAGCGAATAAGGATGATATGTTCCAGTGTAAGTAGCATGGCAGATCCCAGTTGGAAAGGTCAGTGATGGTGTAATGTAGCTCGTTAGAATACTTGCCATGGAAAGATAGATTAGCGAAAGGCTTGTGATTTTTCTTCTGAGGTTGTTGGGTAGAAATTAATTACTCACAAGGTCGCTACTATTGAGTGTGACGCTTATTAGATCAATTTGATTTGTTTCTAACAAAATTCAAGTTCTTTAATTCTGAATTGAATTACTCCAAATAAAAACAATATGAAAAAAGCCATAAATGATATCATTCACCGGGACACATAACTTCATGGTTGTCACACAAAGCTAACAACAGTTAACAATTATTATAAAAAGTTTAAAACTTCAAAAATCATTGCTAATAACTCGGGACACCAGAATGCCACTCTATGTAAAACAATATTGTTTATGAATTGTCCTGTTCCTTGCGATATTACATATCAAATAGGAATAGTCGAAAACATTTAAATCTGATATTGGTTACACAAACACTACAATCTCTTGGAGGTTAACTTGACACTTAACGAAACATAGGACAATACGTGCACATATTGATCATAATATCATGCAACATAAAGAAAGCAAAGTACAACTTTTAACATGAGACGAAAGTTAGTAGATACTACCAAAATAAGATATAACATTAGCTGTATGAAAAGACTTAAAATTATCGAACCTATTAATATCGAAATGATCTTTCAATATCTACGTGAATTAGCGAACCTATTAATATCGATGTGATCTATTAATATCCACGTGAATTATCGAAAGTATTAATATATATCTAAAATTCTCAAACCTATTAATATACATGAGAAACAAACAGTATTAAATGAAATATCTTTCATTACAGGAGGGTGTGTATAAAATATTTAAAATGTTGAGAAAAATAATTATAATGGCCATAAAATATTTAATAGATAAAAAGATAAATGTATGAAACTGAAAGAGTTTTTTTTTTTTAATTTATCTCAAGTGCTAGCGAACAACTTTTGAAGCCCGGTCAAAGTCAAGATTTTGAAGTTTGATGATGTGTGACAGATTATAAGTGGTACGGTCGGGATTCAACGATGTCGATCCAGGAAAAAAGGGAAATTGAAAGCGTCATCCCCAACACAAACGCGGCGGAGTCAGACGAATGGCGTTAGAACTTCTTAGACGAAACCTCGTCTGATTGGTCCGGGCCGTCACATGCAAAGCCCCGATGGTGTTGACGACTTTCTAAATAAACTAGAGAGATACTTGATAACAAATTTAAAAGAGTTTTATTGCAATATGATTATCAACCATATAAGCAACATAAAAAAATATATACTCCGAAGTAGAAGTGAGTAGTTTATAGGATAAGGTTGACGGACGACCATTTTGAATCTAATAATACGAAGATTGGTCTCAGGTTTTTGGCTGATTGGGGTGTGGAAATGGAGAAGATAGCTTTAGTCAGGCTTTTTTTATTGATTAATGATTACATAATGTGTCCCCACTGGCCAATCAAATACAAACCTAGTGAATTATTTACCACAAAAAAAGAAAAAAAAAACCTTTAAAATTTAGCTTTACACCTGATCTTCAAAATTTCCCTATTGCCAAAATGTTTGCAAATCATATCTCTGAACTTTAAGTCAAGATAGTTTCCGCTAACACCTCTCACTTTGTCAAGTCTTGACCTTTTAAACTGCTAAGTCAACTTAGTGCTTTAGTTTTTTTGTTTTTTTGCTATACTACTCACAAAAATATATAACTCTTCAAATTTATTAAAATATTTTTCTTTTCATAAAATATATCTTTCCCTCGATAGACCAAATTTTGACACAACATTTTCACACTAGCAATACTGTCAGAGATTGATGTAAGGTTCCTAAATAAAATCTCGTTAAATCGACCTTACATATGCCTGTCAAACATGGCGCCAAACTGATTCAAGAATATTCAAATAGTCAGCTATGTAGAACCGCTTTCTCAAATCACTAAAATAACAAAATGGCTTCGAGAAAATTAGCGAGGACTATTCTTCTTCAGTCTTAGAGTACTGGTGCTACATAATCAAAAAGAGCTGTGTCAGACGACAGATACCATACAACTTGAAAACTTTCAATCATACCATCAACAAAAACTGATGTAACTCGAAGAGAAAATAAGAAAAATAAGATTTTGGCGTCCTAAAGTACTTCAAACAAAAAGCTAAGAAGGAAATCCCCCATCAATTTTGAAAAGAGCGATAACAGCTACTAAATCTCAGAAAACTATTTTCGTGAAAAATTGTTCCAAGAGATACATTTTATGAATTACATCCCAAAGTAACACTGGATCTTCGGTCAATGAAAGCCGAATGTTTCCTTATAAGGAAGCAGATAATATTGCCATCAAAAGACCCATATAAATGACTTTGTGCCGCACAAAGCTTAAAATCTTCAAATACCTTTGTAATGCCATGGTGATAAAAGAGAGTTGAAAGAAGATTTACATTATTTACATTATTCGGACAGTTATCCTCATCTTCATTGCCCTATTCACAATGTTTCAACCATTGCACGCTCCGGCCTTCTTCAAGAGACTGGAATTTCGAACCAAACCCTTTACTTCGTCCACCGAGGTAGATTGTTCTAAATCCACGTATCGTGCCTCTTCCGGATGTCTCAGTTATTTCCCTTTAACTCAACTCTCCAAGTTTTTTTAGCTCACCGCCTGGTTTTGAATTTAAAACTCTTTGGTCTCGTCAATGGAGTGTCTTTATCCACTCGGCCATGTGTCCTTGAGGAATTTCCAATCACCTGAACAATGCCGTAGTGTACGACGGGCGAACTCTTATGAATATGGCAATGAAGATGAGGATAACAGTCCGAATAAGGTAATTAATGTAAATAATAATAATACCTCATCTCAGAGATATAGATAATTATTGAAAGGAAATGTTTAGATCTGTCAGTAAAACTTTGCACTAATTAACAGCCGCTTTGAAGTGGCTGAGAAGGAATATATTAGACAGGGTTGATACGGTCAATTTCAATGTTTCTGTTGTGTTTGTCATGCGGTGGATATTCTGAAAACTCTCTCTCAAATCCCTACTAGTCGATATAATGGCAATGGGTGTTGTGTTTCAAGCAATCATATACGTCTTTTTAAGGACACGCAACTCAGTCTGATAGTGGAGACAGCGTTTTTTGATCGACCGCAACTAGTTTGGTAAGTTGGGCAACGTTGGAACGACGAAAAAGGCCCGATAGGATAGGAAAAGATAGAAAGGAACGTTTAAAAAGACAATCCGGCATAAAGAAAGTAAGAATGAGAACGAATTAAATACTGTTTTCTCTTTAATCAATTGATAAATATTCTTGGTCCTGATTTGGCATTTCTTCATCAGTCACTTTCACACCGCCGTCTAAGGGCCTTTTTTTTTTTTAAGAAAAAGCCTTTCATGATAATTGTTCTGATGAACATCTATCTACGGTTCGGAAACGTTAAAGATTTAAGCGCAGTATTATATTGGTGGAAAAGTCTAATCGTTTTCCAGTTGAAATGACTAGATATAACCGTAAGTTCTATGCTAACAGTTTCTTCTATTTCCCTTCTTACCTGTGCATCACTCTTCCAACTTAAAAAATTTAAATGCACTGTCAATCGTTATCAACTGTCTTCTTATTTTTTTATTGTCCTCTCTACTTAATAGTAGTTTTTCTTATATTTTCTAACATTCTAACACTCAATAATATCTTGCTTATATTTATTGCTTTATGGGGTGAAATGATTATATATATATATATATATATATATATATATATATAAAATCATTTCCAAAAGCAATAAAGCCACTAGGAAGCAAGATATTATTGAGTGTTAGAATGTTAGAAAATATAAGAAAAACTACTATATATATATATATATATATATATATAAAAAGAGAAAGGAAATATTTTCAAAGACACTAAAATGCAATCTACCTTATTACACGGTTTCAACCGTAAGTCTCCTCAGGCAAGCAGAGGAATTCCTGAGGATATCTTATGGCTGAAATTGGGGTTATAAAGTAGATTGGATATATATATATATATACAGTGCTCTTCGATAAAAGTGACTCACCTTATTCTTTGAATTTAGCTCAACTTTCATTTTATCGGAGAAGAGAACATTTTTTGAATAGAGAATAGTGAGTCCATTCAAGTCTTTTGGCTTTGCTTAATAGCGGCTTAAACCATCTTGTACAAGATTTGTAGCCTTGTTCTAACAGCCACCAACGGACTGTGGAAGAGGCAAGACCAACACCTTACTCTTCGCTTAGACTGGCTGCAATTTCTTGGCTAGTTATAGTCATATTCTTCGCAACTTCTCTCTTGATTACCCTGCCAGTTCTATCATCAATCTTTGTCTTTCTTCCCCTCGTTTCCTTCCTTGGAGCAGTAGTGGCATTATTATGTGCCCTACGTACTCGAGAGAGAGATTGATTGCGAGTTTATAGCAATTTTTGAAATTTCTCTTGTAGACGTGCCTGCTTTTGAGAGGGCAATAATAGATGCCTTAAGTGGTTCTGATGCGTGTCTGTCCCCTTTCATCTGGTTAGGGACTTGAGTGGCTATTTCAAGCTGTCTTTATACTGTATGAGGCTTTCTGGAATATTCTGGAATACTCTAGATTTAATTTCAGCTGTTCTAGAATTCTCTAGAATATTGTTCTGAGTGTATTGTAAAATATTTTGTCAAAAGCTCTTTAAATTTACCAGTTTAATTATAGAAATGCGATATCTGAGTCACTTTTTTTGCACAAAGTTTTTTCCTGAATCTCATATCCAATTTTATAATTATCAATAGATTACCTTAGGGTGAATAATTTTTTTCCTAGGTGGTTGGGAAGGGGTCTTTATATTAGTAAGATTCAAAATTATTTTAACCCCAAAAACAATGAACAAAAATACTTTTAGAAAAAAATCAGGTGAGTCACTTTTATCGAACTGCACTGTATATATATATATATATATATATATATATATATATATATATATTTGAATAAAAAACAGACCACTTTAAGGTTCTATGTAATAAATTATTTCACCACAACCTTTTTAAAGGGCTCTGGATCATCAGACTTTTCTTCCAAAGCTTGAAATGAAAAATGAAAAGAAATTTACACATTTTTGACGGGCCGTATTAAGCAAATGTAAAATTAACGAAGTGAGGAAGTGAGGGGGAGAGAAGACATGAGTGAGTTAGATGTACCATTTTCAATTCTTTTCAATTTTCAATTTTTTATTCAAACATATTTGCTCTGAACTTACATTGAGCTCTCCGGATATCATCCTCCTTGGGTCTACCCATACGGATTACCTAGTTTTGCAAAACTATATATATATATATATATATATATATATATATATATATATATATATATATATATAAAGAACAGTAAGATATATAATCCAGTGTTCTTATAGATATTTTTATTTTACAAAATAGTGCTCAATGTAAATTTACAGAGCATTATTATTATAAATAAATTGATTTAAAAATGGTTTTTCCGTTACACTGTCCTAACTGTGTAACGGAAAACTATATTTAAATCAATTTATTATAACATATATATATATATATATATATATATATATATATATATATATATATATATATATATATATATATATGTTTGAAATTTCTTGTCACCCCTACAGTATATAATTTTCTATTTCAGATGTCTGACACTAAAATGTTCATACAGATCTTCTCGATGTGTGACAGCGTTGATGAAACTGAAAAAACTTAATCCAGTACATGTGTTTTGTATCACTGCATTACTTATTCTTCTATTGTTCTCATTATTTTTTGGCTAGGAAGTGTCAAGATTTCGAACCAGCTTGCAGATTGAATGTGAAACGTAAAGAATTATATATATATATATATATGTGTGTGTGTGTGTGTGTGCGTGTGTGTGTGTGTTTGTGCGAAGATGTGTAGATATAGACAGATATGAACAGGTTATATGAATATTTAAATAAGCAGTTTTGAATAAACTGAGATGAATTTGAAGGTAGGGAGAAGAAATTATAGAAAATTTATTTTATTGGGGTTAGGCTTTTTACGTTGCGCCATTCTTGACCAGGGAAATATCTAGTTCATATTTATAACTGCTCATTTATTGCTCTTTCACACTGCAAAGCCCAGTTATTGAACCCGCAATTACTGTCACCAAATTGACGAACCTACGCTTGAATCCACCAGGCTGTTGACCTGTGAGACACTTCTAGTAGGAGAACATGATGTCTTAACCCTTTCTTGCTTGCTGAGAATTGCTGATGCTACTTTTCACACTCGAATGCACTCTCAGGGCCCTATGTTGTCTTGCTCTCAATTCTTTTCTTTATTTATCAATGGCACACCTATTGTATTTATTATTTATGCTTGGCCTACTAATAGGTTTCTCATAGCCTAGCAAATACCGTGGTTTTTTTCAGACGTCTACCTCTCCAGTGTTCCTCTTTGTCCAGTATTTTTATTTCATTCCGCAGCGATTAATTATCACGCTTTTTCATTCATACATGATCAGCCATTTCTGATTTCATTGTCTTACTCCTTGTTGTGACAAAGAATATGGTCAAGAAATAACAATACAAAAAGTTGCTGATAAATACAACAGAAATGTGTGTCGGTTGACCAGCGTTCTGTCTATGTCATTGTTCCTCCGAGGGTTACTTTTCCTCCTAACTTTAGAGTAAGTGGAAGAGTCCACAATAGCCTCATTAGAGGGAGCACTCCACAACTCTCCTAAATTCGATTTTTGAGTGGATCTCCTTCTGGTGTTGTATGAACAGTAAATCTTCTGTTATTTGGGGATGGTAAATAAAAACAAGGTTTACGACACACTGAATAGGCATAGGCAGTTGACTCAACATTACAAAAAGCTGTCACATAGACATGGTTTCCCCAAGATTAAAAAAAAAATGGTATTCTATTTATCAAATAACAGCAAATCTGTGGTCTATATAACAATATTTAGAAGCACATGACTCGAAAAGCAAACTAGTTAGATTCCATCACCTCCGATCAGAAGCCGAACTAATGCCAGTCACGACAAACGGATGTCCCCCTCGAGGAGGTATCGTGCCTTGAGAGAATTTTGGGTCTCAAATTCACACACGACCTCAGGCGGGAACTCTTATATACTATCCATCGCTAAAGATGCAGGTAAAATGATCGGCTGGCAGTACCTCTTTAGAAAGTACCCCAATCCTTATGTTATTCTATGACTTTATAAGAGTCAGATCAGGCCAAAAATGGAGTACTTTTGCCATATTAGGGCGGAAGCTGCCCCGACCTCCCTTTCCAGTTATGATAGAATTCAAAACCGTCTCCGAGTCTTTGTTAGAGAAGAATTATTTTCCACCCTCCAATCTCTCTAACTCACAGGTGGGATGTTGGGAGTCTCTTACTGCTCTATCGCTACTACCATGCAAAGTTCTTGGACAAACTACATTTCTTCGTTCTGCCAGGTCTAATCCTTACGGCTAGGGCCAACCATGTCAATTACATAGTAGCAAAGCACCCACATTTGCTCAGTATTCAATATTCACTATCTATATGGTGTATCAAAATATATTTAAAAAAACTTTGGGAGCGGTTTCTTCACACCAAAACAAGGACAAATATCTATATAAACGTATGGCAGCTTCGTTTTTGAGTTATTACTTTTGAAGAAAGTTTACAGTAGATAGTGCTGTGTTGAAATAAATGGTGCGAGTACTATTTGAGGACATATTGTTTTAAGTCAAAGCATTTATAATATTATTTTTTTTATTTCAGATAACCCAGTTAGAGGAAGATGTTAACCCAAGAAATTAAAAGACATGCAGTCATTGTTGCTTTAGCTGCAAAACCTATTGATTTAAAAATCAATAACTTTTTACATGTTGCCAGGTCATTTGTTCATAAGGTTCGGTTGGAGCTAGAGTGATATGATGGGAATGTTTCCCCTGTAGCAAAAAGGAAAAAAAGCATTCGCAGCGTTCTGATACCGTGAGAACACCAGCATTTATACGGAATGTTCAAAACATCATAGATGAGAAACCCGGAAGATCACTGAGGTCCAAAAGAACTCCAGGTATCAGAGAGGACCATCAGAACCGTGGTACATCAGGGCTTTCGATATAAGTCATATGTAAAGAGGAAAGGTCAATTCATATCGGCGAAGACACAGGAAAACTGTCTCATGCGTTCAAAACGGTTGTTGAAGAAAGTGAAAAATCCCCACGAACATGGCATGCTTTGGTTTTTCTCTGACGAAAAAACTTTGACCAAATATCATAAAACAAACAGACGGAATGACAGTTGGCTATGTGCATCTCCTTCTGAAGTACCCAGGGTGAGGCACACCAAATATCCGGCTACTGTGATGATTTGAGGAGTTGTGAGCAGTGAAGGTCATATGCCATCATACATTTTCCCTCAAGGTTTTAGGGTCAATGCTGCTGGATACATTAACATTCTTAAAACGGTTGTTAAGCCCTGGGTAAATGAAGTATGCAATGGAAGGCCATATGTCTTTTAACATGACTGCACCTTCTCACAAAGTCATTGTAACCTAGGATTGGCTACCAGAGAATTTTTACGCTCATATGACCCCCAACATGTGGCTCTGTAACTGGCCAGATTTAAATCCTATGGACTATTACGTGTGGAGCGTCGTTGATAGGGAGACTAATCGACATCCTCATAACACCATAGCTGTTGTTACGAATTTAGCCGCCAAAATAGGAACCCTGATAGATTTTCTAAATTTTTTTGGACCGCCTCCCTGTAAATGATGAAAAAATCCGGTGAGATGAAATACGGTTGTCTTATTTCCCTTACGAAAAAAATGCTTACAAAACGCTCCCAAATGTTTGAATATTTTCTGGATACCATTTGTGTTTGTCTAATAATTTTACCAAGTGCAAATATCAAAGTTTTAAGAAGACTATCAGATAAGACGACGGATAAATTCAATATGAACTTATATAAAATTAAAGTACTTGGAACTGCTTTATACGCTGGGTCGGCCATGACATGGCAATTGAGCGACAGTAACTGATTTTCTGGAAAAGTGAGCGCCTCACGGCTGTTTTCGTGAAGAATAATGAGGCGCTGTGGGTAAGTTGCCAATGTTGAAAATGCCAAGTGTTTATTGCCGATCAGCGGAAAGACAGACGCATCTATTTCACCTTTACTTGGTCAAATTTAATTTTTCTTCTTGACTGCCATCCTTGTCCAGCTTGCTATCAGGCCTGTTTAACAACAGATTTATATCATCAAGTACGTCTAATGAATCCTTAGGTCACCACCCCACGGACACATACGCGCACGGACACACAAAATAAAACAAAACAAAAACAACAACAACAAAAAGAAAATAGTTAATGAGGCTATTTGAGTTGGCCAGTACTACTGCGTAGTGGGTTCGAACCCTGTTTGCTGTCCTATTCAAACTTCGATAATAATTACCCAGAAAACGCTTATCGTAAATAAGGTAACGAAATCAAAACACACATGCACGCACACGCACATATATGTATATATTTGGATCTTGATAATTTTCGTGGTCAATACACACACACACACACATATATATATATATATATATATATATATATATATATATATATATATATATATATATATATATATATATATATATATATATATATATATATATATAATGGTTATATTATATTATCAATGGTTATAATTTATTATATTGGAATCGTAATCAAGATCCATTTCATGAGACCTACATAAAAAAAGCTTTCTTTGGGGAATTTGTAGGTCTGGTGAATTGGATCGTGATTACGATTCCAATTTAATAAATTATAAATTATAACCATGGTATATTAGTGTTTTATATATATATATATATATATATATATATATATATATATATATATATATATATATATATATATATATATATATATATATTAGTGAACTCTTCCGTCTATTTCGGCAACGGAGCCCAACAATTTTTTATCAATAAACTGCTAGCCAGGACTTCTCAACAAGGGAGGTGCTCCCACCCCCCGAGTGTAATTTCAATATTTTGGCTAAGAATCTTTTTCTTGTTTGTTGTTTATAGAATTTGCAGCCCAGCATGGATGTAAAATATCCTCTATATAAAGTATCCATGTACATATCTTTGTACTAATATGGAAAAAAATATAAAGAATTTCAATAATGTCTGCATATTACTTGGAATTCAACATTTAAGTCGGAAATCTAGGAAAGGCGCGAGGAATGGCATTGTGAAAAGAAGAGTTTAGAAGAATCCTCAGCAGAATGCAGAAAGCACTGGACGGCCGTTTCACGTCTATTGAGTTTCTTCTTCCTCATCAATGTCCGTTGGTACAGTTGATCCAGGTTCGCTTCTCGGTGGGGGATGCGCATTGCTGACGAGTCACAAAGAGGATGAAACGGCCATCCAGTGCTTTTCTACATTCTGTTGAGGATTCTTCTAGACTCGATGAATTACTACATATAAATATATATATTTATGAATTAATATATATATATATATATATATATATATATATATATATATATATATATATATGTGTGTGTGTGTGTGTGTGTATGTGTGAAAAGTGTATATAAATATGAATAAATATATATATATGTATAATTATTTATATATGCGCGTTATTTATTAGAAAGTGCTCAATATCAGAGATAGAGCTAACATATATATATATATATATATATATATATATATATATATATATATATATATATATATATATATATCGTCGCTAGTCTTCTGATAAGGTAATTTATTGCGCCTCCTATGCTAAAAAATATCAAAAGCATTTTCATTACAAGCAAATAAGATATGGATCCCGCTATTCTCCCGCAGCTATGGGTTAATTAGTAAAACTTATATCATTACATAATTATTATTTCTAAAAGCTTCTTATAATTCGAAAATAAAAAAAATTCTGGCTTTAAATAACCTGCAAAAACTCCATAAACCGTAGAAAAGAAATCAATCATTCAATTAAAAGACTATTTTCGTCAAAATAAACAGAAAATATATGAAAAATACATTTCTTTTTAGAAAATAACTGTTCTTAATCATTTTACCCCAAGCAAGGCAACAAATCCACAAAGTGGCAAAGGAGGGGGGTTACTGAATATGAGGGAAATGAGAAAAAATACTATCAAGGAAGGAAAACAAAAAAGAATTAAGGAGACAGAAAATAACGATTTGACAGGTGGTGCCATAGAAAAAACTGTTAGCATAGAACTCGATTTAAATGTCTTGAAGCTGATCGATAAATGGATCATGATAAGTTCTTGACCGAACCAAGAATGATTCTCTTCCATAACGTTTAGTCATTTCGTCATAGATTTTGGTCAATGTGTTAGATTGATCCACGCTGCTTGCTTAATAATCTTGGTGTTGCGATAAAAAGCAAAAGAAATTAAGCTAAAATAATTTCTAGTCAGTAGCTAATAACACGTGTTTTAATTAGTTTCCCATCGATATTTGTTAAATCAACGTGACGGAGTTAAATTCAGGTGATTGTTTCTCAAAGATTAAACAACATGTTGCCAATTTATTCAGTGCCATTGACTCGGAGAAACAAGAAAATTAAATCTGAATGTTTTTTTTTCAAAGACATGCATACGCTGTCCATACCAAAGTGCACATTATTCAGCAACTCTGCTAATGAGCTTATTCATTTCAGCTGTAAATGATTGCTAATCTCTGCTCAAACTAATATCTCGAAGGTATAAATAGTAGCTCCGGCCTAAGGTTTCATCCATAACGACAGAACACCAGTGAATTCACTCGCCTGAAAGTGCCCATTGTCTCATTGAAAACAAGGATTAATTTTGCTCCTTTCCAAAAGTGATCACTTTTATCATTTTTTAAATCGTTGACGCGAGATAGTTATGGTTTAAAATCAATGTTTCTGTAGGCACTTCGAAGTGTTGTAATTGCTACGAAGCTTGTCTCGCGAGACCATTTTTGTCTCACGGTGAGTTCGACACTCAATGTGACGCTCTGTATCCTCTGAAAATCATTATAACTAGCCCTTTTCTCTCAGTGAATGAAGATAAAGATTGTCACAATTTTAAGAAACTATTTTGATAACTTTACTAAATTTGAATTCTTAAAAGCTAACCAAATTCCAATTTTTTGAATCTTACCAAGTTCCTTTCCTTAGAAGTTTATAAAATGACAGTTATAAATTCCACTTTTATTAATCTGTAACAATTAAAATTGTTAGAAACAAAGACAATTCGAAATTCTAGAACATTACCAATTTCCAGCTCTTTAAACTTAATTAAATGTCGAATTTTAGGACGTAAACCAAATTATCATTCTTAGAGCATAAATTCAACATCTTAGAATGTAGCTAAAGTTCAAGATTTAAAGCTACAAATACAAAATCTCAGAATTTAACTAAATTTATATCTTTAGGTCTTTAGAAATTTATACAATTTGCAGGATCGCGTAAATTCCAGAATTAACAATATTACTGTAGTAAAAACAGAACCAGTGAATAAACTTATACCAAAATTTTATTGCATTTTACTCTGACTACTCGTCTTCTTACGGCTATAATGGATGTTTTTTTTATACCTCCTAGATCTCAAGGGGAGGTAACTGATGATTTATCAGGACAATTACCAAATTACCTAAAGCAAGAGAAGCAGCATCATAAATGAACAAAGAAAAAGTATTTAACTTTTGCTTTTTTCAATTTTTTTTGTTTTTTTTTATTATAAAGGCAACTAAAAAAAAAGCCACAATTCTTTCTTAGGATAAGTGGTATTCGGAGAAATAAATTCTGGTTTTCTGTTTCTCGAATCCCTTGAGTATGTGCAGT
This sequence comes from Acanthosepion pharaonis, assembly GCA_903632075.3. Taxonomy (NCBI): domain Eukaryota; kingdom Metazoa; phylum Mollusca; class Cephalopoda; order Sepiida; family Sepiidae; genus Acanthosepion; species Acanthosepion pharaonis. The sequence goes on from CAHIKZ030000738.1 coordinate 316,087, forward strand.
TAAATATATAAATCCCTTAATCTAGCCATATGCTCTTTTCTATCATCAGATAACTGGATAAATATCTCACTGACCCACTACTGGTTGATGGAAAAGATTATAGTCGTTTAAGGGATTTATTTCAACTAATACACTCATGTTCCGGAAACATAGCACTGCTCTTGAGACATGGTGTAATGGTTACCAAGGTCATCTTTTTAGATCAATTATAATTGATTATTGAGTTCAGTTTTCATTGTCACCCCATATTTTCGGCCTTGAGCCATATCTAAGCTCCGCTTAGAAAATAACAATAACACTATTCTTGAAGAGATCGACGTGCTAGGGGAACATTCCACATTCATTGGCCGAGTATTCAGTATATTACTGTCAGTTGAAAATTATAAAATGATGCTTTTATAACATTTTTCAGGAAAATAGGTCCAGTAGCTGTTATCGCTCTTTCCAGTATTGATGATGGTCTCTTTCGTAATCTTTTATTTGAACTATTCTGGTATTACAACATATTTATTATGTCATTGTTTTCTCGAGATACATGTGATATTCATTTTAGCTGTTGTCCTCTAGTGTTGTATTTTCTGTTATATGGTACAGTTCTTTTTGATTCTGTAGCGCCAGTTCTCAAGGTAGGAAGAAGTGTGGTCTTCGCCAAATAACCGATTGGGAATATCAGGTGCTCTAAGCTTGCGTGTTCGGGTCTTGTTAATGTATAATGGCACGGAATTGTTAATCGAAGAGCTGAGTTCGAATTTCCGTTGAGTTCCTTATATTCACTTAAGCGTAAATATCCTTGGGGAAGGCGTGAATCCACTTTTTCTTCCCTCTAGTTATGTGTTAATTAGTATGACTTGTATTATTATCTACCGAACTATACGAACAAAAATAATACAATCTAAAAATATTTTCTGGCTTTAAATAACCTGCAAAGGGTTGATAAACGGTAAAAAAAAGAATCATCTAATCTAAGTAAAGCCGTGTATTAAATACCACTCTACCTTGTATGGCTCTTAGACCTTTTATTAGATAAAAAAATAGGATATAAATAAATATTCAGGTTTAGCAATAACATACTTTTATGCCTTATGCTACAGAAAATCAGGCTTGCGACCACATCCCGTAGAAATACCGGTTACAGTACGATCACGGTGAGTTAAGCAACGTCGAGCCTTGTCAGTACCTAGATGGGTGACCGACTGGGAATACCAGGTGCTGTAAGCTTGCGTGTGCAGGGTGTTGTAATGTATAATGGCACGGAATTGTTAAACGGGGAGCTGAGTTCGAATTTCCGTTGGGTTCCTTATATTCACTTAAGCGTAGATATCATCGGGGAAGGCATGAATCCACTTTTTCTTCCCTCTAGTTATGTGTTATTTAGTAAGACTTGCATTATCTTCACCAGTCTCCGAAAAAAAATATTACAATCTAAAAATATTTTCTGGCTTTAAATAACTTGCAAAGGGTTGATAAACCGTAAAAAATGAATCATCTAATCTAAGTAAAGCCATGTATTCTATCAACGATTGTGATGGGATGATGACAATTTCAATCATAAAGACCCAACGGTATGATTCAAATAGTTATTTTTCCAAGAATAATCATATCACGTTTTATTTGGTTATGTCAAGGCTGACTATGTGTGTAACAGAACTTTGTCACTACTATCTACGGCAGTAAGCAAGTTAGGGGACACTTTTCACGCACACATTCATTTCTTTGTCATTCCTCGCCGCACGCCACTAACGAGTCATTTTGTCAAGATACCTGTTCGTGAAGCTCAGCGATGGGATAAGCGGTTTCATGATTTTATTATTATTATTATTATTATTATTATTATTCAGATTCAGAAAGAAATTTGCGCGCGATTTGCCGAAGGAATTTTTCTTGCTGACAGACATTACCTCATTCAACAACTCAATTTCGTTGGATAATGAAAACTTTGATAATACATTGCTATTATCTCATCTGTTATCTGTTAGAGAGCAGACAATTAATACAACCAGATCTGTAAAAATTGCGATGAAATGAAATAAAAAAATATGGTCTGCAGCCAATCATTTACATGATAACAAGACACAAAGTAGCAAAATTTGTTCGCCTGAGGCTCTGTCGTAAAACATAAATTTGTTTTTTAGTCACATTACCATATCCGTCTTGTGCTTAACTTTATAACGTCGTCCTAGGTAAGACGATAAACTACATCTGGCAACAAAGCTTTTGATTGGGAGTTTTGGAGGATCGTAGAACCACATCTTAATTGCTGTTGTTCCCAGGTTCACGATGACTCAGGATGGTAGCTATGGGCAAATAGTGAAACTTTGGGATAAATATATATATATATATATATATATATATATATATATATATATAACGTCATCCACAGGCAGACTGTTTCGCTGTTTCACAGCTCATCAGTGTGGCTAGACATTGGTGTCAGTCGGAGATTCTAACCATTAAGCCGTCGGCGCACGGTAGGGATGAAAGTGGATTTTTTAGCGTATTTATTTTTAGAAACACGCCCAGTGACCGACAGTGACTCAATTCGCATCTGCGAAGAGTCTCGCTATATAGCTATAATAGTCAATGTATATATATATATATATATATATATATATAGATAGATAGATACATTTGTATAGTAAAAATACCAGCAATATATTTTCACTGCAAAAATAAAATAAAATGACCACCAATTGATTTTAGCAAAAAAGAATACTAAAGCTCTCAAGAAAATTAAATTTCGCTATTATATGACCCTTAAAGAGTTGATATGCAGTTAAAAAAAACTACCCAACCCAAGCTTCATAGCCACATACTTCCTGGTCATGCAAGACAGCTGGTACTTCGACCATATTACATCTAACACATCCTGTTGGACCGGGCGAAGAGCGAGAGGGGGGCGGATAATCGTCTTGGGAATAGTAAAGTCACAAAGATAATATTTCGGTCGTGAATCTGAATATGTCGCTATGGTGAACTGTCGAAACGTCCGCTAATACACAAATTCAATAGTTAGGGGCGTCTTCAAGACCAGTTGTTCACTCTAGGCCGCGGTAAATGTCCCCATACACTTACAATCCTGGAGGGATCCTACTAATAGGTTCATATTTTGCCATGGTCTAAGGCCAACTACAAATACGTGTGGACCTACGACAGTGGATCCAACCATAAAGCGAATAAATATATGTCAGATAAAGGCTCTCCACAATTTCCTGTACTTTGTAGCTCTTAATAAAGTTTAACTGTTTGCTATCTCTTCTAATTTCCAATCTGCTTCTTATTTAGGCAAACTTGTTGGATAAGTTATGCGCTGCTTTTCTCTGTCCTTCTTTTTTTTTACAGTGATATTCCCCATATACAAAGCTCGGGAGCCACTCAAGGTAGAGCTGCCCTTCTTTTTTTTAGAGTGATATTCACCCTGTGCAAAGCTCAGGAGCCACTCAAGGTAGAGCTGCCCTTCTTTTTTTTTTAGTGATATTCACCCTGTACAAAGCTCAGGAGATACTCAAGGTAGAGCTGCCCTTCTTTTTTGTTACAGTGATATTCACTCTGTACAAAGCTCAGGAGACACTCAAGGTAGAGTTTCCCTTCTTTTTTTACAGTGATATTTACCCTGTACAAAGCTCAGGAGACACTCAAGGTAGAGATGCCCTTCTTTTTTTACAGTGATATTCACCCTGTACAAAGCTCAGGAGACACTCAAGGTAGAGTGAAATTCATCTAAAAACTAACCATAACAATAGCGGTAGAATAGTGATAGACTTGCGACGTCTCGTCTGTGACAAAGGGGTTGTAGGTCGAAAAATAATTCGTCACCCACAGGGACGCGGAGACGACTTTGAACACTATTGAGATTGGAAAACGAAGACTAGGCAGTTCTTGACCATTTGCGGCAGCAGTACTCTTTTCATGGTTTGTTCTGTCTCTTGTAAAGGTAGTGGTAAGCAGGAAGCGTGAAGCACTTGCACGAACGTTACAGGGAACCGACCATTTTTCCAGCATCTTTAGCGATGGATCCTATGTCCGAGTTCCATCTGAGGTCTGGGCTGAATATAAGTGTCAGTAGGCGATCAAAGAACGGGGCCCTCACTGAGGGAAAAACCGTTGTGATTGTTGAAAGTTACCTTATATTAAATATGTCTTTTGAGTATCAAATTTTCTAAGCTCTCTTTCTTCATTATGGGTTCTAGAAATTCACTTGTTTCTTTCTGATTCTACATTTAACTGTCCTTTTTGTTACCTTTTTTCCTAAACTTTCTTGCTGCTGACATATTCCGTCTATGATATTTTCAGTATCCTTCTGTAGAAACACATTTCTGTAACTTCAAATCTTTTCTACGTCTGTGATGAGATTGTCAAGCATTCACTGCGATATAGGAGGACTGGTATTACATAAAAAGCAGGACAGACTGGGTTCTATAGCCTTGGATGACAACTGGTCTAGAAGGAAAACTCGGAATTCAAACCTGCTCTTAGAGGAGGGTGAATGGAGTCTCTCTGAGCCTTGATACAATAAAAACACTCTTGATAGCCCTAGCGAAGCATCAAGAATTCAGCTATTTGACAAGATTCTGAACTACACCAATCAAATTATTGGTGAGTTCAATCTCTGCTGTGGCCGCAAACTACTACTATTACATAAAATTCAGTACCCTTTTCTTTCGTACAAACGATATTTTCCATTTTCGTAATACTTTACTTAGATTTGGAAGGCATCTTTCGCTATGCCAAAACGCCTTTGGATTTAAAACTAGATTCTTTTATTATTTTGATTTTGTAATTTGTTGTTTGATTTACCCTAACGGAATATACAATTGCTTATCCTTCAAGACGATGGCGCTTTTGAGCAGACACACACACACACACACACACACACACACACACACACACACACACACACACACACACACACATATATATATATATATATATATATATATATATATATATATACCTAAGTATAGGATTGGTGTATATGGAATAAATTCCAATAACCAAAACATACAATTCTTAAAAGAGTGCTCAATACTGAGTAGAGCAAATATAATCATTTATTCGAAAATTACAATTTAAGTCCGACAATTATTTTAATATATTTTCTGTTTATAAGTTATTTATATACATAAATATATTTAAGTAAATGCTGTGTATATAATAAACAGTATTCAGGCTGCTAAATGATGTTAATAATGTTTATTATAGTAAATAGAGAATTTATTTAAATATTTGTATCTATAAAAATATCGTATAGACAGAATAATTATTTATTACCAAAAATTTAAAAACTCTAACCTTATAGAAAAAATAACAATTCACCTCTTACAACAAAATTAAATAGGACAAATATTATTTATGAATTGAAATGACCATTAAGGAATTGCATTCCTGATCAATCAAAACTCGTAAATATTTATATAGGCCACACTACAACTTGTTTGACACGCAGACTTACCCTACACTTTTCTAACCATAGCTCAATTAGATCTCATTTAAATATTCATGAAGGCCTACCGGACACTATTCGTAATATACTTGTTGACAACACAAATATAATAGCATCATCTACATGCAAAAAAAAAAAGGCGAAAAATAATGGAAGCCTTATTAATAAAAACAAAAAACACCACTTAATAATATTAACTTTGAACATGGACACAATGTCTTGACTGTGTTTTGAAAAATGAAAACATTTTATAAATTATACATATAACATACATACAAAAAATTATTATTTAACAGTTAAAATATTTAATGGTTGAAAATGTCTAAATGTATAGCCGAAAGCGCTCGGAATAAAAAAACATTCGGACAGTTTTTATATAATTTATCATCCGAAAAGGAAAAATTATCAGATCGAACGAGAAATTATATAAAAAAAACTAAATAAAAGCACCTTGTCTTTCGTATTCAATGAAATGTGCATGAAAGAAGGATTGCTGTTTGAAATACACAAATATATATATATATATATATATATATGTGTGTGTGTATATATATATATATATATATATATATATATATATATATATATATATATATGCTATGGGTTAGTAGGTAATCTGTTAAAGCTGAAAATCTTCGACTGTTTTGAGAGCGAAACATTCATGCAGCTTCCTAGTTTGTGTTTGATCTTTAGATCGTGATGCGACGTATTCAATGTTGCGAAAAGAGCAAGCAAGTGTCGTGACAAGAAAACGCACACGCCCTGTTTTTCTTCAAGTAGACCCATTTGAGGGCGGACGGACTGTGTGTGCCTTTGAGAGACATATTGGAGAATTACTTTTCATGTTGGACATTGGCAATTCCTTGATGTCGGTAGCCGTGGTAACATGAATATTTTTCCTGCTTTTTCTCTTCATCGGCAGAATGTGTTGTTTAACGATACATGCAGTCTTTAGAGTCAATGTCAACGCGTAG
>CAHIKZ030000738.1:327500-332500 GCA_903632075.3 Acanthosepion pharaonis
GGAAGATGGCGGGGAATGAGACGCATTTTCTTAACTTGATACTCTGTCCAAGCAGATATGTGCTCTTGCTGGAAATTCTGGCAAAGGTAATGTTCATAACTAATTCGCTGGGTTCAGAAATGGATATTTCAAATTAGAAGACCCTACCTGTTCCGGTTGGCCTCTAGTCGTTGTCAATCACCAAATCGAAAGGTTGATTTAAAATAGTCCAGTTCTGAGGATACGGTAAATCGTAAAGATTCTCCACATATCTAATCTGAACATTGTAAAGCATTTGATCCAAAGAAACATGAAACAGGAATCGCTATGATATGTGGATGTCTCACGTTTTTACGGAAAAATTTATTTAATGGAACGCATTTCCATCTGCGATTCGCCGCTCAAACCCAACAAAAAACAGACCCATTTTTGGAAAAGAATGAACACGCCCGATAAAACAACAAGGTAAAGGAAAAGGTCCGGGAGAAAATGGGGATGAGGTGCAGTTAACAATTGCAATAGGCGCTCTGCATTCGAAGATGTTGATGCATTTGGTTTGATTAGAACGGATGTGTATTAGGAGCACCATTCGACAAAAAAACTTTTCTATTTCCTATTAGACCGATTAAGGACAAAAATCAATGAAAAGCTATTGAACCGATTAACACAATCAATCGAAAACTATTCAACCAAATAAATACCACAATGAATGAAAAGCTATTAGACCGAATAAAGACTACAATCAAGGAAAATGTATTGGACCAATTAAAGACCACAATCACGGAAAAGCTATTGGACCGGTTAAAGACTAAAATCAAAGAAAACTTAATGGGCCGATTAAAAATCACAATCAATAAAAAGCTAGCGGAACTGTTTAATCAAAAGGACGTCGTCTTCTTTCAGAGCAACGCCTGACCTCAGGACATTGTACAAACCCAACAGAAACTACCACAGCATAGCTGGTTTGTACTAGTACAGCCCTCTTCTACAAACATGACCTTGCACGGGATTATCAATTATTTTGTTCTGTCCAAAACTGTAATCAGAGAAAAAAGATGCCAGCATCTGTGAGGATTGAATCATGAAGCTGCCTCGAAAATAGAACACAGTAGTGGAACAAAATAGGTTATGTGTCCCTGAATAAATCTATGTAAAAATATCTAAATATTGTCTTTGGGAATTCACTTTAAAAGTATTCCACTGAAGACAACTAAAGTGAACATATTGCTTATGTTTTAGTAACATGTACTACCCATCCTTGCTGATGATCTGGTTCCTACTGATTTAATAAATTTCTTTGTTTTTGATTCTGCAACGTCTGTGTATTAGATCTGATGAAGAATTATCCTCTTGAAAACCGAGAGGAATTATTTGCTCGAAGCCATTTTTTAATCATTCATCTGAGAAAGATTTTCTTAATGTCCTTTATTATAAGTTTTATTCATATTCTGGGATTTATTTTAAATATTTAATTGCCCTTTTTATGATAAATGTTACAGCTACTGTAACACCTCTTTCTGGAGTGGGATTGGAAGGTTCGATAAATATGTAGTAGCTTCTGCTAGAACCCATTATTAATGACAGTTATATGAAAACGTTGTTTGACATGACACTTTTCAGGCATGGGTCCACGAGTTTTTTCTCAGATTTCCTCGTGTTTAACTGATGACTGGTCAAATTCGAACTGATACTTGACCGACATTCAGGTTATACTCAATAGACATGTGTTTTACCTGAAAAAAATTTGTTAAAATGCCTGACAAAGCATTTTGAGGATCTCGGTTGCATAAGATTGCCTGCCTCACGCAAAACTTGACGCATGCGTACTGCCCGAATCTTTCAGCCATCCCAATGATTGCAGGGCCGTCTGTAGGTCCGTCGTTTAAGAGGAACGTCATCCACTACAAAAACGATTTTTGCTTCCTCCCCATGTAAAAGATGTAAACAAATTTTAGTATATAAATTCATTCTCCTCCAGGGGACGTAATGGTCGTCTTTTATAACGCAAAACATTCTGGTGACGGATCAGGTCGTCCCAACAGCTTCACAAGATCTAGCGTCATGACTAAACATGTGTTGGTAGCATGAAAAGTATTGACAGACTGACTCATTCGATTGGGTACACGGTTCAGATGCGTACGCACTTCTGATAAACACCTTAGCATACACCGTCAGGGATGCACGGTGGAGTAAAGGATAGCGGCTCGAATTGAGGAATCGGAGAGCCGAGTTCGAATTCCAGTTGAATCCATTACATTCACTTACGTGCGCTAATACTCTTGGGAAAGGTATGAATCCTCTTCTTCTCTCATGAGCTATGGGTAAATAACAGGACATTAATCAGATATTTCTAACCAGGGATTATTCTCTGGAGTAAGTACAATGTAACAGTTTGTTGCTTATTACTTTGAGAATAAATGGGCTTCACAATCAAGAGCCATAAAGGAACACAGATGGTATTTTATACGGTAGCAATTTCAGGGGAAAATTTCTAACTGTTCTTTTATCCAACCAAATGCCTCTAATTGACCTTTTTTTTCTAAATCATTATTCCTTTCCTACATAATAATGCAACTACACATTGGTGATGGACGGTTTCTCAAGTCTGGTAGATGTCATCGTTCTTTCAAATATTGATGGAGTTTTGCATCCTAAGTTTTTTATTTGAATGCCAACATCTTGACTTATTCTCTGTTCGAGTTACATGTACTATCAATTTTATCAGGAGATGCTGTTAAAATTCCTCAAGGGATTTGGTTTCTAGTATTTGGTACAGTTTTTGTTTTTGATTATGTAGCGTCAATCTATAAAGTTCGAAGTATTCACCAACCTCTATAGGCATCACTCGCTTGAATCCATTTTAACAATTAATCTTAGAAAGATGTTATTTACTTCTGACAGTTTAGATATTTCTGAACGGGTTTTGCGCGATGCATGCCACACATATGAAATCATCGGTCTCACGTAACTATGTAAGTAGATAACTTGTGTGATCAGATTAATGTTTTAGTTGTGCAGCAATTGGCGATGTTGTTTGAAACTACCTCTAGCACAGCCTATTCTATGTTCAATTTCCTTATCATCAATACTAAAGTTGTTATAACTGATCCATACACTGAGGTATTTGAACTGTTTAGTATTCATTTTAAGTTCACATACTAAATTTTAATGATGGATCCAGTGTAAATCGAACTAACTTTTTGGCCAACTTTTTCCGCTTTCAATTTACTTGTCAGGAATATATCAGCACCCTCCTCAGTATTGATTTTGTTTTATTAAGCTGCTCTTTTAATTATGTCAGATCACTCTTTGAATACTACTTGTACCATAAAACCGAGTACTACCTTCCATATTGTCATGTCATCGGCAATTAAACCAGTTCTCCAACCAGGTTTTAAAGATGAAGGGTTGTGGCTAGGAACACAACAAGAATATGAACAAGATCTGTCCAATAGCGAATGAATTTTCTTGCAGTTGTCAGTGGACATCGAGCACAATGGGGTAGACTGATGCCCATTCGCTATATATGCAGCCAGTGAGTAATCGGTGGATGGAGCTATGTCTGGGGAGAAGTTAAATGACCAGTGTAGAATGATCCTCTGTTGCAGTCAACAGCCACGCACCCAGGATAAATGGCAGCTTTCAAGTAGGAGGAGAAGAGTTGACTCCGTAAGGTTTCCTTGCCAATGACCCGCTACGCATGAATAAACACCTCTCCGACTGATATATGGAGGAAACTACTCAGGTTATCTGGACCAGTATTTCACGATCACGAATCCCTTAGGCTCGTCACATCTACTGCAGCCACAGTAGCAGTGATCTTTCCTTGGCAAGCCCAGTCCTCTTTAGGCTTGTTTGAATTCAGAGTTCTTCTAGACTGGTTGACAACCAAGGTTACAGATATATATGTATTGTGAGACCGGAACTACCTACTCAATAGACTCTTCCAGGTCTATATTAAGTATGCGACACAACACTCTACACAGAGAGATAGAGAGACAGAGATAGTCGCGTACGACTACCAGTATTGGACACTAACATATAGTAAGCTCCGCTTACACTATCTCTGTAACCTGTCGTTAATATATCTTTCTTACATTTAATCCGTGTTCCGTGTTTTCCTTCTGTGGTCCCGACTTTGGCCGCACATCAGACTGGTTGACAACCAAGATTACAGAGCTCAACCTTTCCTGTTATTTACCCATAGCTAGCTGGAAGAGATGGATTCTTACCATTCCCTAGGGTATTAGCATGCAAGTGAATGTAATTAACTCCACTGGAATTCGAACTCGGCTCTCCGATTCATCAGTTCGAGGCGCTATCCATTATCCCAGCATGCTTCATTTAAAAAAAAAATCCTTACACTCTCTTTCATTTACATTCTGTGATTTTCTACGACTCCTATTTTTCAAAATCTAACGATGTCAAATATTCTTCTTTGGTCTGGCTACGTCGACTGCATTTCATGCAGAGGCGTCGACACGTTCTAGCAGTATATCTTGGCAGACAAGAGGGGACATATTCTGAGAGGATCTGTGTAGACACAAACACAAACCCGACCATTATTTACCTATAGACTCAAGTATGAACGCGACCAATGTTTATCTACAAACTCAAGTAAATACACAATGTTTATATGTAGACTCAAATATAAACCCGACCAATGTTTACATCTAAATCCATGTATAATTAACAAACTCAAGCAGATTAAGACATAAGCCCAACTGATTTATAAATTTTCGCTTATTTTTTGTCATCCGTATCCCTTTCTAAATTCCAAAATCAAAATACAAAGAAATTTATTGTTTTATTTAATAGGGACGTTTGTGCTTTGGTCAATTGTAAAATCCCAGCTATTTGCACAATTTCCAATTGATCTCTATTCTGACCCATACAAGTATCACTTTTTATTGATTCGGAGCATTCGCTTATTATATGATTAGAAAACACTATTCTGATGTCTTTTGCTTTACTATAATTCTAAACAACTTGTTTTGAACGTCTATTAATTGGAAAACTCT
>CAHIKZ030000738.1:337500-340000 GCA_903632075.3 Acanthosepion pharaonis
TACTATGAAAATGACTTTCAAATTAATACATATAGGATTTAACAAACAAATACGTGAAAACATTCATCATTCCTAACCCCTTCTATAATGCTAGAATAAATCATAAAAGCATATATACAAGGTTTGATCAAAAAGTATCCTATTTGTTGCTTTGGTAACAGAGCTAATGTACGTAGAGGGAACGCCGCTTGGCATGGGTTGACCTTACTCAGTTGTGCATGTAAACTAAGTTATGGCGATATCACTCACTTCCGTTGTTTATAACAGTACTTGGAAGGACAGTGTGTAGAGTGTGGTATTTTCACAACATCACAGAGTTTCCATCAGTGACCATGACTTGTGTAGCAGTTTTCGGTCAAACATAAAATTATCCAGGGCTGCGATTTCCGCTTCAAAAATCAAATCACAGTTGAAAGGAAGATTTCAAGACATCGAGGAAATCCAAGACAATGCGACGAGGCAACAGCTCGCTATCCCAAAGAAGAGTTCCAGGAATGCTTCCATCAATGGAAACGATTCTGCATAAAGCGTGCAGCCTCAGAATGGGGACTACTCCGAAGGTGATTAAATACCGAACTGATATGTGTTGTAGTTATCTTTTTATAGCACCAGTCCCGATAATTTTTTGTCAAACTTCCTATATAGGATGTAAAATTATGTCACTAAAAAGATAATTTGAAAATTCTAACAGATAGGATTTAATAAACAAAGGCCTTAAAATTGGATTCTAGCAGTAGAAGACAAAATGAAATCACAGTTGCATATTAGCGTCGACTGTATTTAAGCCCGGTGTATTCAACAAGATTTTAGCTTTTTGTTTTAACATCAAATCCATTTACCGATACTAAATAACTTCATTTCTGATCGTCTGTCGTTTTTGAGCTCAAAAATACAATTAATTATTGAATTATGAAATTTTTGCAAGAAAAGGTTTTAAAAGGTTTCGGCATTCGCTGCAGGGAACTGCAAAAAATAAAAGAAAAAAATGAGAGAATCGTCAGTGATCGATAGTTAATAGCAGAATTAAAACAGAAATAGATTACCATGAATAATAATAATAATAACAATAACAATAATAATAAAAACAATAACAATGCTAATAATAATAATAATAATAATAATAATAATAGTGTAAAAGAAAAAGGCAAATATTTCGAAAAAGTGATTATGAAGACGAAAATGATAATGATGATGATGGATGATGCGATGATGATAACGGGTGTGACGGTGATAATGATGATGAAAAAGATGATGATGAAGAAAAAAGAAGAAATAAAAAGAAAAGGAAACCAAAAAATGAGGAAGAGGAGTAGGAAGGGTGCATGATGATGATGACACAGAAAGAAAAGGTGACGATGAATGGGAAGAAAAAGATAAGCGAAGGAAATGAAGTCGACGACGAGAAGAAGAAGTAGACACAGAAGAGAGAATATATGCTGCTGATCATATTGATGACGATAATGAACGCGACTATGACGAAAAGAACAGATGAAGGAAAAAAGAAAAAAGAAAGAAAGAAGAAACAAAAGATGAAGAAAAAGACAAAAAAGTGGATACAGATACATGTTCATTATGGTGATCATGATGTGGCAGAAGACAGAAAAGAAGAAGAAGAAGAAGAAGAAGAAGAAGAAGAAGAAGAGAAGAAGAAGAAGAAGAAGAAGAAGAAGAAGAAAATGACGGCGTCGTTGACGACGTCGACGGCGACGAAGAAGAAGAAGAAGAAGAAGAAGAAGAAGAAGAAGAAGAAGAAGAAGAAAATGACGGCGTCGTTGACGACGTCGACGGCGACGAAGAAGAAGAAGAAGAAGAAGAAGAAGAAGAAGAAGAAGAAGAAGAAGAAGAAAAAAATGACGGCGTCGTTGACGACGTCGACGGCGACGAAGAAGAAGAAGAAGAAGAAGAAGAAGAAGAAGAAGAAGAAGAAGAAGAAGAAGAAGAAAATGACGGCGTCGTTGACGACGTCGACGGCGACGAAGAAGAAGAAGAAGAAGAAGAAGAAGAAGAAGAAGAAGAAGAAGAAGAAGAAGAAGAGAGCCTTAAGCAATAATATTTTTATATAAAGAAACAGAACATTCTATTTAGCTGGCTATTTTTTTAATTTTAAAATAGATTAGAAAAAGTAATGCCAAGGGAATTCTTAGCTGTTCACCGGAATCACCTTTTGGGAAAACCTTTTTCCTGCTTTGCACGTGTCGGGAAATTAATTCTAACTGTCCATAAATCCTAAACACACAAAAAATTAATGGTAGCAGTTGACATGTATTTGCTTGTGTGCAAATATTTAATTTGCAAACATTCTTTTTCGCTGTTGTCTAGCTCCAGGAAAACGTTTTACACATAAAGTTACTCGTACGATATACATATATGTCTATCTAAATTTTAGCGTTTACCCACAGAATGCCAGAGTATACCCAACGAAATCATGTCGAGAGAGAGAGAGAGCGAGAGAGAGAGAGAGAGAGAGAGAGAGAGAAAAGAAACAACCCTGGACAGTGTT
>CAHIKZ030000738.1:345000-377500 GCA_903632075.3 Acanthosepion pharaonis
TATTAAAAGGTAAATGGAAAATGGGAATATTCGTCTATAGCAGTTAACAAGTACTTATTATGAGTATTAGATGGTAAGGGACCTTTAAAATCTATGCTTAACCAGTCCATGGGACCAAATGCTTTTATTAATTCTACCAGTACAGAAGGTTTGAAGAACTTTGACTTTAGTTCAGAGCAAATTTGACACCGATAGTAAACTATTTTCACATCTTCCATTGAATATGGAAGGTTTTAACATTTAAGAAAATGTAACATCCATGTGACTCCTGGGTAACATAAACTATTATGAAGTTCATTTAGAGATGAAATTGTTAGGGCAGCATAGTGAGCTCATGTTAGGGCATCCAGGACAACATTGTCAGGTCCAGGTCTGTATGTGATTGAATAACTAAATTCAGCTATCTGCATTCTCCAACTCTGAATTTTGCTGTTCTTAACATTTGTTCACTTTCTATTGTCAAACATGAATGTTACAGAATGTTTATCAGTTATTAGAGTAAAATGATTGCGCAACAGTAAGTGTCACCACTTTCTAACAGCTTCAATAATAGCTGTAACCTTCTTCTTTAGTCCACAGTGTCTCTTCAAGACCTGGTTTCTTGTCCATCCACTGAACTGAATGGAAGAATAAGTATTACAAATATCCAACATGCTTCTGAGGACCTGGACAGTTCTCATGTACTCATGCACAATGGATGAAACACAATTTATCAGAGATCTCATTAGGTGTCTTGATATATAGTTGGTCCAGTGTTTGTATGCCTTCAACAATGCCCCATTATGATAATTCAAGGTCAGTCTCTAATGATGTTATAACAGCCTCTAATCAATTTCAGGCTACTCCCAAAGGTGGTAATGTTCTATGGAGGACTTGAAGAATACAAAAGGCACTAACAAAGTATGAAGATTTTTTTTATGTGAGTAAAACATTCTTCTCTTTCCTGAAGGAGGTTAGAGTGTTATGAAATGAACTCTTCTTTGGTGTTTTGTATGTAAATTTATTGTATGCAAATGAATATACATTTCTGCTGTATTTTCGGGGGTGGGGATTATGTGAAGAGACACTGATAGTGTAGTTCAGATCAGTTTCTTTTGTTGAATAAATTGTTATGAATTTAAAAGCAATTAAAAACAGCAGGAAGATGAAGCGGCAATAACCTTAAGAAAGGTTTTATTCAACAAAAGTAACTGAGCCAAACAACACTATCAGTGTTTCCCCACATAATCCCTCTTGCAAAAAAAAAAATTAGAATTGACAAAGTAATATATATATATGTATATATATTTATTTATATACTAGCAGTAGAGCCCGGCGTTGCCTGGGAATGTAACAGTAAGAGATAGATCAAGTATCGACCATCATAAAGACTTAAAAATAAAATTGAGAAAGATTATTGTTTAAGGTTGACGGACACGCATGTCTTAATTTTTTTTTTGTTTTTTTTTACGAATTGGTCAAACTCAAACAAAAACATTGTTTTCAATTGTTATGAGTCTACCGATTGAGTAGAATTTTATTATAAACAATTGTCTTGTAAATGGAATTTTTAAAGCATTCTGAATGTAAAAATAAAGAAAAAAGTGTGCAAGACAATAAGAAAAACTACCTGCCAAAAAAAAAGTGAAGTTTTGTTGAAATTGGTTGAAAAATATAGGAAATCCGATCCCATATATAAACGAACACACACACACAAAGAACCTAGGGTTTTATAATAAGTATAACTCGATATGAGTTGTCCCCCTTTCATTATGGCGACAGAATAATGTTTTATCGTATTTTCAAATTGATTTCGTGCAAAACAATTGTGTTTTTCGAATTTTTGGCGCTGTCAGAACCACCGCAAGGTAATTTTACATAGTCCTGTGAAGTTTTGTTGAAATCGGTTGAAAAATGTAGGAAATCCGATCCAATATATAAACGTACAGACACACACACACACAATCTGCGTTTTATAAGTAAGATATATATATATATATATATATATATATATATATATATATATATATATATATATATATATGAAAATTTATATAAGGAAGGGCTTATAGTTGTTCCAGCGGGAGATAAGTGTATATATTAAAGGAAGAGAGAAACCGCAAAGTTTTTGGTTGTAATGTGGATTTTTAAAAATATATATTATGTTTTATTTTACATAATTTTGCTTTTAAAAAATCCAAATTACAAACCGAAAATTACGGTTTCTCTCTTCTTTAATATATATATATATATATATATATATATATATATATATATATACAATGCTACTCGATAAAAGTGACCCAGCTGATGTTTTTTTACTAAAAACATTTTTGTCTATTGTTTTTGGGGTTAAAATAATTTTTAATCTTACTAATATGAAACCCCTTCCTGGCCACCTAGGAAAAAACTTTATTTACCCTAAGGTATTCTATTGATAATTATAAGTTTGGATATAAATGAGTTTCAAGAAAAAAAACTCTGTGCAAAAAAAGTGACTCAGATATCGTATTCTAATGATTAAACTGGTAAATTTAAAGAACTTTTGACAAAATATTGAAAACTATTTTACAATACACTCAGAAAAATATTACAGATAATTCTAGAACAGTTTAAATTAAATCTATAGTATTCCAGAACGCCTCATACAGTATAAAAACAGCTGGAAATAGCCAGTCGGAACCACTTAAGGCATCTATTATTGCCCTCTCAAAAGCAGGCAAGTCTACGAGAGAAATTGCAGAAATTGCTATAACCTCGTAATCAACTGTCTCTCGAGTGCTTAGGGCACATAATGATGCCAGTCCTGCTCAAAGGAAGGAAATAAGGGGACGAAAGAAAAAGATTGATGATAGAACTGGCAGGGTAATCAAGAGAGAGGTTGCGAAGAATAGGACTATAACTAGCAAAGAAATTGCAGTCAGTCTAAGCGAAGAGCAAGGTGTTAGTCTTGCCTCTTCAACAGTCCGCCGGTGGCTGTTAGAACAAGTCTATAAATCTTGTACACGAAGGTTTAAGCCGCTAATAAGCAAAACCAACAAAGCCAAGAGACTTGAATGGACTCACTATTACAAAAATTTCAACGTAGAAGAATGTTCTCTTCTCCGATGAAACGAAAGTTCAGCTAAATTCAAAGGATAAGTGATGTAAAATCCGAAGAAGAAGGTTTGAAAGTTCTTTGAAATTAGCAGTAAGTACTGTCAAGCATCCGTTAACTATAATGTTCTGGGGATGCTTTTCTTTTCATGGAACTGGTTACTTAAAACCTGTTGAAAAGACCCTGAGGAGCGAGCAGTACAAGAGAATTTTAGTGTTTTGTCTGCTCCCTTCTGCTGAAAGGGTACAAATCGACCCCACCAAACTCATTTTTATGCAGAATAATGCTCCTTGTCACAAATCAAAATTGATTAAGGAATACTTTGATGAGAAGCAGGTGAGTGTTATGACATTGCCGCCCCAATCTCCTGACCTCAACCCCATAGAAAAATTATGGAGTATTATAAAGTATAAAGCAGTTGAGCAACAAAGTGGATTTGTTTGTGAATTTCAGATCCGAATGGAATTCAATGCTTGGAGATGAGTCAATGCCAAAAAGGATTGAAAAGGTTATTGAAAATAAAGTAGGACCCAAAGATTATTAAATATTTCGAACTATATTACCTATTATAAATAAATTATACCTCTATTATTCTTTATTTAAAACTGTTCGGTTATGTTTCTATTGATTACTCGTTGCAGGAAATAAGTGAGTCACTTTTTTTTGCACAGAGTTTTTCCCTAAATCACATTTATATCCAAAATTATAATTATCAATAGAATACCTTAGGGTGAGTAAACTTTTTTACTAGGTGGTCGGGAAGGGGTCTTTATATTAGTAAGATTAAAAATTAGTTTGACCCCCAAAACAATAGGCGAAAATATTTATAAGTAAAAAGTCAGGTGAGTCACTTTTATCGAACAGCACTATATATATATATATATATATATATATATATATATATATATATATATATGTGTGTGTGTGTGTGTGTGTGTGTGTGTGTGTGTGTGTGTGTGTGTGAAAAGTGTATATAAATATAAATAAATATATATATATGTATAATTATTTATATATTATATGCGCGGGTTTGTCTGACGATCGCTAAAGCGTGAAACCCAGGGTCACAAACTCATCTATCAATCCATATATATATATATATATATATATATATATATATATATATATATATATATATATATATGTGTGTGTGTGTGTGTGTGTGTGTATGTATGTATGTATAAAGTTGGATATTTTCCAATACAGATATTGGACCAGTCTTTCATACCAGCGTTTATATTCAATGACTTCCAGCACTGTGCAACCTGATGCAAGGTGGTCCATTATTTCCGGACATTTATTACAGAATATGCATTTGGGGTTAGCACAATTTTTAAGTATGTGTGCTTTTGGTAATTTGTAGTTAGCAAGCATTGAACGTGTGCAGCAAGATTAAAACCTTTCTTTCAGCTTTTAACCCTGCACTACTTAACCACTGATAGATATGGGGTTTGTCTACTTTAACTTGTTTAGTATGGTCAAAGTATTGACAAATGAAGACGTTTATCTTGACATCATTTCTGTATTTGGTATATTGTTTTTGTTTTCCTTTTTAGGCATTTCTGTCGCTGCAGTAGGTGTATTATGGTTTATTTACACTTCGTCACTTACACCAAATTCCTTCTTGAATTTGTTGGCATCCTTTATTACTTAATAAAGTTTCTTCTTCATCTAATTATTATTATTATTATTATTATTATTTTTATTTTCTTTGATTTCTGGCGTTTTACATTTCTTTCGGGGGCCCAGGACCTAAGGTTAGAAATGGCGTCATGGCACTTTCCACTGACAAAAAACAAAAAAAAAAAAAAAAAGATTACATAGATAAAGCCCTTCGTAAGGTGTGGGCTGTACTTGTCAGAACAATTTTTGTATCTCCTTGAGGCATGGACTTCCAGGAATCCCTTCAATTAGTCTACTGGAATCTTTTCCAACCAGTCCTAGGGCTTCAACTACAACAGGGATTGTTGATGTTCCCATATGCCACATTTTCGCGATTTCTATTTCAAGGTCCTTGTACTTTGACAACTTTTTGAATATCTTCAAAGATACATTGCAGTCGGCAGGGGACTGCCATATCAATAAGGAGGCACCGATTTTGTTTGTGGTCTTTAATAACAATATCTGGGCGGTTGGCCTTGATTGTTCTGTCAGTGTGTATTGTGTAGTCCCATAGAATTGTAACAGGTCCTATCTCCGTAACCGGGTGTGGGTGGTGTTCATACCAGTTTCTTTCAGTTTTCTTCCCGTAGAAGTTGCAGATTTTCCAGTGCAGATATTGGCCCCTCTGTCATGTCGGGTTTTATATTCAGTGGGTGCCAACACCGTACAACCTGCTACAAGATGATCAATCGTTTCTGGATATTTATCACAGAATCTGCATTTTGGGCTGACACAATATTTTAGTATATGTGCTTGATAATTCCTAGTTAGCAAGCATTGGTCCTGCGCAGCAAGGATAGAACCCTCAGTTTCCGCTTTCAACCCTGCACTACGTAGCCACTGATGGGTACGGGTTTTTGTCTACGTCAGCTTGTTTGGTACGGGCAGAGTATTGGCCATGAAGCGGTTTATCGTGCCATCCTTCTGTAACTGGTCTGTTGCATTCGTCTTAGCTATCTTTTTTAGGTATTTTGCAGTTTCAGCCGGTGTATTGTGCTGTAGTTGCATCTCTACGCCCATTTGGAACTCCATTTTGAATTTGTTGGCTTCCTTCATTACGGAGTAGAGACGCTTACTACTTTCATGTTCCTTGACGCATACCATCATCCATTATTATTATTATTATTATTATTATTATTTTGTTCTGCCTGTTCCTCCCTTAGCACGTACGGATGTTACGTCCTGCCAATATCTAACCAATAATGATCTATTCCGTTCTGGTTGCGCGAAAAGACAGAAAAGATATATCAGAGACGCTACTTTGTTTCATTAAGAAATAAACGAAAGAAGGACGGGAATATAGCTCTGTTTCAGTGAAATGTAAAGAAGTTGTCAATCTTTTTATTTGTACTCCCTTACTTCTTTAAATAATGTGTCGCATTAATATTTATGATTTATGATTGCAATATTTCATCAAAGTTGTTCATCTCTTATATTTAATGATGCAAATGGGGAAATTCTACGGATATTTTATTGTCATAAGACTCACCATTAACTTATTCAATTATCATCATTGTTATTTTGCTAATAGCATATCCCTTCAGGGCGTCGGCTTATCATATTTTCCTTTACGTTATTTTTTGTTATTTTGCATGATTTTTCTTTCGCTTAAGAATTCAGAATTGATCTTTTCCATGACTGACTGCAACACAAGGCTATCCTGCGATGATAATTTGTATAGTTATATCAATAAAATTGTATATGATATATCAATAAAATTGCATATAATATAACATCAGCTGGGGTGTACTGATTAAATTATTTGCTGACCTTAGAATAACCCAGAAAAATGATCATGATTTCTTAGCTTCACAGTATATGAGGAAAGTAAGAGAGCATACTGGCCCCAAAAGCGGTAGCACAAATTGTAAAGATGAATTTAATGGTGTCAATAATATTGGAAATAACGAATAATTTTAATTTCAGAAGGCAATCTCGTGTAAATTAATTGTATTATAAAGGAGGAGTCACGGTGGAGTAATAGATAGCGGCTCGGATTGAGGAATCGGAGACCTAAGTTCGAATTCCAGTGGAATCCATTACATTCATTTACGTGCTAATACCCTTGGGAAAGGCATGAATCCTCTTCTCGTCCCTCTAGTTATAGGTAAATAGCAGGACAGACCGGGTTCTATAGCCTTGGATTGCAACTTGTATACCGCAGAAAGAAATGGCAACCTACTGCGGAAAAAATCTGCCTCGTCAGTCATGTATTGAAAAATACATGATCGCCTAAATGTTTATAACGCATGGCACATAAGTGACTGACTGACTTTTCAGTCGAATCCATTACATTCACTTACGTTCTAATACACTTGGGAAAGGTATGAATCATATTCTACTCCCCCCCCCAGCTATGGATATATAGCAGGACAGACCGGGTTCCATAGGCTTGGGTGACAACTGGTCTACCGTAGTTAGAAATGGCAACCTACTGTGAGAAAATTCTGCCTCGTCGGTCATGTATCGAAAGATACATGATCGCTTCAACGTGTATCGCGCATGACACATAACTGACTGATAAAGAAAGATCTGTACAAAACAACAGAATGCACATCACTCAAGGACACTCCCTTACTAGTTAGTAAATATAAAACAATTCAAATATGTCTATGTATGAATAAGTTATGACAAATTTAGTATAGGTGATAAAGAAACTGAATTTGGAATAGGCTGTGACAGTGTTAGTTCGGCGCAAAACAGCAAATTACTACAAATTCATAGAAACATATCGTTAAATAGCCTCGTAGGATTAAGACATTCATATGGATGTCACATATGGCTCTAAACCCATTCAGAAATATCTGTCAGCTGTATAAAACCGCGTTCTAAGATCATTGATTAAAATGGATTCGAGCGAGTGAAGTCTGTAGATCTTGGTGAACACTATCCTTCTTTGAATATTATGAATTGGCATTGTATAATGACAAACAAAACAACAACAAAAATGTAGCGGATAACAAGCACGAAATCAATTGATAAATTTCGACAACAAAAACTGAAATGGACGGCACATGTATGAGAAAATAATGACTTAATAAAAATGTTGACCTTCCACCTAACTGCAAATAAAAAGTTAGGAAGGCAAAACCCCAACAGCAGTAGAAAGAGCGATAACAGCTTTGGACTTGATAAGCATATTCTTCAGAAAAATTGTTTAATAGGAAGTTTTTTTTAAAAGCCACTGCCAAATATTTTCTCATGACGAAACTGCTAATATTAGAATGAGAAACTGCTAATATTAGAAACTGCTAGTATTAGAATGAAAACTGCTAATATTAGAATGAGAAACCGCTAATATTAGAATAGAAACTGTTAATATTAGAAACTGCTAATATTAGAATGAAAAACTGCTAATATTAGAATGAGAAACTGTTAATATTAGAAACAGCTAATATTAGAATCGAAACCTGCTAATATTAGAATGAGAAATTGCTAAAGTTAGAATAAGAAACTCCTAATATTAGAAACTGCTATTATTTGAATGAAAAACTGCTAATATTAGAATGATAAACGGCTAATATTAGAAACCGCTAATATTATAATGAAAAACTGATAATATTAGAATGGGAAATGAAAAACTGCTAATGTTAGAATGAAAAACTGCTAATATTAGAAACTGCTAATATTCGAATGAGAAACTGCTAATATTAGAAACTGCTGCTATTAGAATGAGAACCCGCTAATATTAGAAACTGCTAATATTAGAATGGGAAACTGCTAATATTAGAATGACAAACTATTAATATTAGAAACTGCAAATATTAGAATGAGAAACTGCTAATATTAGAAACTGCTAATATTAGTATGAAAAACTGCTAATATTAGTATGAAAAACTGCTAATTAAAATGCTTATGTTAGAATGAGAAACTGCTAATATTAGAAACTGCTATTAAAAACTGCTAATATTAGAATCAGAAATTGCTAAAGTTAGAATACGAAACTCTCAATATTAGGAACTGCTATTATTTGAATGAAAAACTGCTAATATTAGAATGATAAACGGCTAATATTAGAAAAAAAACTGTTAATATTAGAAACTGCTAATATTAGAATGAGAAACTGCTAATATTAGAATGAAAAACTGCTAATATTAGAAACTGCTAATGGATGAGAAACTGCTAATGTTAGAATGAGAAACTGTTAATATTAGAATGAGGAACTGTTAATATTAGAAACTGCTAATATTAGAATGAGAAACTGCTAATATTGGAAACTGCTAATATTAGGATGAGAAACTGCTAATGTTAGAATGAGAAACTGCTAATATTAGAAACTGCTAATATTAGAATGAGAAACCGCTAATATTAAAATGAGAAGCTGTTAATATTAGAAACTGCTAATATTACAATTAAAAACTCCTAATATTAGAATGAGAAACTCCTAATATTAGAAACGGCTAATATTAGAATTAAAAACTGCTAATATTAGCATAATTATTACTATGAGGAACTTTTATTCTCTTATGAGGATGGATGTTGTCTATCAGTTTTATTTTTAATCATTTCACCCCAAGCATGGTGTCAATGACACCATTATGTTTGGGGTTATACAGAGTGCAAGTGAGAATATCAGGAGAATTGAGGAAAGGACAAAAAAGATGAACCAGATTCAAGATGATAGAAGATGGTGATTGACATAGCACTTACATGTTTGAAGATTGCAGTTATCAGGGAAACAAGTAAACAGAAAGGAGTTCCACAGGTGGGAAGTGCGAGAAAATAAATTGTTGGAGTAGAAGTGATGGTTGCATAGTGAAAATAGACGTTTCCATACAATAAATATTCGACATTCACTGGCTGATCAGTTTGCTTTGCTGTCGATTGAAAGTTATAAAAATAGTTTTTTCAAGAAATTAGATTTTCCAATCAATTAGATTTTCAAATAAATAAGATTTTCAAATAAATTAGATTTTCAAATAAATTAACTCTTATCTCTCTTTCTAGTGTTAGTGAGAGTTTCCTCCTCCCAAAAGTTTTCTCGTTCGTATTGTGGTAAGTTGAAACAGCTTGATGATATCAATATTTTCTCTTCTAGATACATGTGTTAACTATTTCTCTTGTGACTTCTGTCAGATGTTTTCAAATTGTTTTCCGTTATTTGCTGAAGCACCATTTGCCTATAGGAGCGTTTTATAGATTTATAGGTTTTATTCGTGTGAAGCCATTTTTAACCACTCATCAGAGAAAACGCTTGTGTACTGATGATAGCTTAGACATTTCTAAAAGCAATGAAAGACATCCATTTTACCCATATGTCAACATCTTATGAGGCAACGAACGTAACTCGAGTTCTCAGGTGAATATCCTGGTTTTGTTGCATCTTAACATGTTGAACAAATTATGTCAATATTTAGGCTTGAAACCTTATACGGTGTTGCACCAATCACATAAATATCCTAGTTTTTTTTTCAAAACAAAAGACAAATTCTTGAATCTATAGCCAATATTTTATTTTCGTAACAACTTACGCTATTGGAAAAAAAATGAGGCCAATATTTTTGTTCTATATCATCTTGAAATGTTCAGAAAATTAGGCCAATATGCTGCTTCCATACTATTTTGCGCTATTGCGAAAATAAGGTCAATATTTTAGTTCTATATTATCTAGAGATTTTGGAAAAAATAAGGCCAATATTTTGGTTCCATATCATCTTTAGAACTTGAAAAAATAAGGGAAATATCTAGGTTTTATATCATATCAAGAGGTTGGAAAAATAAAGCCAATATTTTGGTTCCATACTATTTTGCGCTACTGGAAAAATATGGTCAATATTTTGGTTCTATATCATCTTGAGATGTTGGAAAAATAAGGCCAATATTTTGGTTCCATATCAACGTTAGATATTGGAAACATAAGGCCAATATGTTGGTTCTATAGCATTTTGTATTATTGGAAAAAGGTCTATGTTTTATTTCTGTAAGATATTAAGGCACTAGAAAATAAAGCAAATATTTTGGTCTTTATCATTTTGCGTTATTAGTAAATTAAAACAAATATGATGATTCTATATGGTAAAAATAAGGCTAATATATTGTTCCTATAGCATTTGTGTTATTGGAAAAATAAGGCCAATATTTTAGTTCTATATGATTTTTCTTTATTTAAAAAATAATGCCAATATTTTGTTTCTCTAGTATCATAAAATATAGGAAAATAAGGCTAATATTTTACGTTCTAGAATATCTTAAGATTTAGAAAGCATGTGGCCAATTTTTTGGTTCTACATCATATTACTATATTGGAAAAATAAGGCCAATATATTGCTTCTGTTGCATGTTAACGTATCAGCAAATTTAGTAATGTATTTTTAAGTTCAAATCATCTTGACCAAAAGTAGGCCAATATTTTGATTTTAATGTTTTGGTCAAATTAATTCCATCTTTTGATTTTTTAATCTTTTAATTTATTGAAAAAATCAGATAAAAATCTTTCTTTTGTAGTATTTTACCATTTTGAAGAAAAGCATTCTTGTATAGCAACTGAACAAAATTACTTTTCCATAATATAAAACTTACAAATATGTGTGGATTATTTACTCAATCTCCAGAGAGAGAGAGAGAGAGAGAGAGAGAGAGAGAGAGAGAGAGAGGGAGAGAGAGAGAGAGAGAATGTTTTCGCACGAATTTGAGAATAATGTTTTTGCAGCTGGCATTTTGATTAACAATTCCAGCAATAACAATTCTACAAGAGACGTCGGTTCCTTTGAAGTTGGGATGTGATAGATAACTTTTGACATTATATAAAGAGATATCAAAAACGTTTCGCCAACGAAAAAAAATATCATTAATATAATCGGAATCTTTTCACGTTATAAAAATTTATTTTCTGTCTAACGATTACAAATAAAATATGAGGATGAGTTGACATTTTCGATCAAACAACTGAATTATAAATATATATATATATATATATATATATATATATATATATATATATATATATATATATATATGAAAAGACACATTTTTTAAAAGATCGAGGCAGGGATAAAGGGCGTTTTTTATTGTAGAAACAATATTAAACCTTTCCGGTGTCAGAGGGATTTTATTGAGCAATTCTGGTGTTTTGAGGTCGAAAATGTCTCGTACAGACAAAAGTGTATCATTGTAAAATATAATGAGAAAAATATATTTGAACGGAAAATAACGCCCGTTTATAATAACGTATTAATGGATCTTTTTTTATTTATTAATCCGACAGATTTTATCACTTAAACCGTATTTATAGTGGATAAACCCTTGTGCAAATTAATTGTAACAAAACGAATAATTCCGTTATTATTTACTTGTTTTCGTATTTTTCCAATGAAACATGACCCAGTGCACATGTTAGTACTTCGTATGTCCATTCAGAATGGCCATAGATTATTGATTGGATTTAAAATAAGTGAGTTTCAGAGCCAGTCGATAGTACATTGATTTGCTGACTGGTAAGGCTTGCAATTGTGTTCAAGCAGCATTACAATTTTGGTACGCTTCCTGTAGTAACGTCAATCGCAGACAATCGCCGGAGGGCAATTAATCGACAGACGAGGTAATTGTATGATAAAAATCTGATGCAATCACGGATGATGCAATATTTTTCAAGGTCAAACAAATTTCATCATATACCCCGAAAGCAGATTCATATTACTGCACACCACTGCAAATGCCTAATCTAAGGAAAAATAGATATCGATTCTACTCTGTCAGTCCAGTGGGTCTAAAACTGACCGAATGGTGATAGAAAGGAAACTAAAGCGGTTGTTTCAATTAATTTACACAATGGTGAACGTGTATCTTAGTCGAAATTCCGTCCATTTATTAACCAGAATAATTATTTATTTTTGTTTACCGGCATGGTTATTCGAGAAAACTTATTAAAGAAATTATGTGCCCTCAAACTTGAGTTCACCTTTAACTAGTTTTCTCGAATATTCAGGCCAGTAGACAAAATGAAATATACTAAATTAAATTAAATAAACGGAGCGTTTACTCAATGGATAAAAGAAAAATTATACAATTTTATATCTGAGTCTTTCCCTTTCTTTTCACTCTTTCCACACACACTCACACACACACACACACACACACACACACACACACACACACACATATATATATATATATATATATATATATATATATATATATATATATCAAAACGAAGAACAAGAGGGAGTCTGTACGTTGTTTGCGGACACGTTTGTGACTGATACGACCAATGCGGGGAAGGTATACACGGTCGCAGTATTCGGGCTGGACTCGATGGACACACACACACACACACACACACACACACACACACACACATACACAGAGAAACATAGACACATACACACACATACATACATACATACATATATATATATATATATATATATATATATATATATATATATATATATATAATATAATAATAATAAAAGGCTCGAACACTAAAATTTCATGGTTATCATTTATTTCACTGGGTTCGTAATAACGACTCAACTCCTCAGACCTACAAATTCAATTTTTTAATTTGTAGGTCTGAGGAGTTGCGTCTTTATTACGAACCCAGTGAAATAAGTTATAACTATGAAATTTTAGTGTTCGAGCCTTTTATTATATATATATATATATATATATATATATATATATATATATATCTTGACCACTAATATTATATATATAGTTCCGGCTTGAAAGATTCCTTTACTTGTGGTAAAATAATTAAAAAACTCAACTGCTTGTTCAACAACTTTTTTTTTTTTATAAATCCTGAAACCCTAAAGTTATCCACTCGCTCTCGTCCAGAATAAAATGCATGTTATATCGAGCATTTTTCCCAAAATTAAAATGCCTTCTGAAATAGAAGAACTTATAGACTGCGGAAAACATTTAAGGATATTTTGACAAGACATCTTATACCAATATGGAAATGGGAATTTAAAACCTGTTTTGAAAAATGGATGGAGCGTTGGGAAAAAACGGGCATTATATATGCTGAAAGTAAATAAACACCTTTGCCGTAATTTATCGTTAAATGTATATGGTAGTAACGTCTTCAGATAGCCTCATATATGATAATTATTTACTTGAATCAGAAACACATGTACATCAATCAAAGCAATCATTTTATAGATAGGTATCTTTGATATAAGACACACTCTATTGAATAGTCTAGGGTTGACCGAATCTTCCTTTTTTCGCTATTCTTATAAGATTCTCTGTCAGTCACTTCTGAAGTCCACGACATTTCGCTATCTAGTTTTACATATTCCCAAATTAGTGATTAGCCTATTTTTTGTGTGAAATTTCCCAAATTGCTTGTTCGATGAAGCCTGTACTCTTCTGTTCTGGAATTGGGATTTGTTTCAGAAACAACGATTGCCTGGTAGACAGTTTTGTCGTTACACCTCACAGCTGTACCTGGCGTCCATTGACAGAAGACAAGAGTCCTTTACAAAGAGTCTCTGAATCTTTTCTGAGGTGGATCCATACATACAAAGATATGATTTTTACTATCCAGTGATCGGGGATGTGAATTACAGGGCAGGAAAAGCAGGGAAAGTATTTGGCAAATATAGAGCAGGATCCCGAAATGAGCGTGGCAAAAGAAGAATCGTTTGCTATTCAGCAAAAATAGAAAAGGGAAATTTCAATGGTGGAGCGAATACTTCAAAGAACTTGTAGACATGCGAGAGATAAACTTACGCTAGAAAATACGGAAGAGCCAAAAATACTAAAAGATCCTCCCTGGTGAAGATGAACAGGAAGAAAACAGGCGATCCTAATGGTATTGGAGGGGTCCATTTGTTTTTCTCGCCCGATGCCAAACGTCTGGGTTACCATATGTAGTGGTATATTAATAAGAATGGACAAGTGTAGATGTCTGTTTATGGCTGCGTGAATAACATGTCCACACAATTTATATTTAACGTAAAATAGCACAAAACATGAAATACAAGAAGGAACAAAATAGTTTTAAAAGCAATAACCTTTATATTTATTTTGTGTATTGATGTACATGTGTCGAAGTTAAAGTTCTGTTGGTGTTATGTTCCTTAGACTGTGAAATATTTTTATCCGAGTTCACAAAAGTTGAATTAGTTATAAAGCTGAGAAATGCTAAATAAACTGTAGCTTTAGAAAAATATTTTAAAGAGAAAGGTTCTTGTTGCATGTTTGGAAATGTATGTTTGTAATGTAGGTTGGAAAAGTTCGTACGTACGTGCATGCGTGAATATGCTTTTAACGTCTGACCGCCCATGGTCGAGACGAGAATCTTTAAGGTCACATCTTCGCAAGAAGGGAAGAGAAGAGAAGTGAGAAAGCAGCAAGCTTGTGTCTGCTATCTATAATTAATGTAATCACGTGACAGGTTCACAGAAAATGACGGGAAAACTTCACTTGGTCACACGCTGGAATAATATTTGTACGTGAGTGGATTGCAACGCCCACGTGTGTGTTTATTGACCAATTAGAAGCTGATTTTTCTTGAAAATATTTTTTAAGCTGAGTAGGCACTCTGGTCCACCTTTTGCGCAAAAATGTTCAAAATTCAGGATTGATATGAAAGTTGTGGAGGGATACTACACTATAATAACAAAAATACTCTCATAGACTTAGACTAATTCGGTATCGACAAGATAACAGAAATTATAAACGAAACAGCATACGGAAAATGTTACCGTAACATTACCTAAGAAAATAGGCGCAAATGAATGCGAGCTCCATTGGATAATTAGTAAAATGGACCAGATGACCAAACTAATGAAGTGAATCCTGATGAATAATTAAAATGATCCAGAACTTACACTAACAGCAAGCCATCTGTATACGGATAGAAAATAAATTGAGTAGCTATACGAAAATAAAAAGGGTTGTGAGACAAGGTTACATCTACTCCCCAGATTCATTCGACCTCTATAGTTACACTCTCCTAATGGAAATGGATTTGGATTTATTAATGGTGGAGCGAATATTACAATGAACCTGTAACGATGCGAGAGAGGAACCTACCGTAACATTACCTAAGAAACTAGGCCCAAATGAATGCAAACTCCTTAGGATAATTAGTAGAATTGGCCAACTAACCAAACTAATGAAGCAAATCCTGATGAATAGAACACGAAGTAGAATTACACCCAAAATAAAACAAGAACAGCAGTTCTCTGTGAAGGACATCGGAACAAGTCATGCGATACCCATAATCAGAATGATATCAAAGAGAGTGATACAAATGCAAAAGGATGCGTACTTATGTTACCCAAAAGCGTTTGAGAAGGTAAGGCACAAGGATCTATTTGAACTGCTATGGAAAACTCGATTTGTTTGGAAAATATGTTAGAATAATTTAGATCTTAATACTGGGAGTCAACCACCTGCACGTGGAGAGAAAATGAATGAAGTAGCTATACAAAAATAGAACGAAGAATGAGATAAGGATGTGTTTGCTTCTCAGATTTATTTACCCTCAACGCGACTCTATCCTAATCGAACTGGAGACCATACCAGGGTCTGTTACTGGTTCGTGTAATCTTAACAATATAATATGCTTTGATGTGTTGATGTATTGAAAGAAAACTACAGGACAAACGAGACAGGATTGTAGAAGAAAACTAAGGTGCTGTGAAAAAGAAAGGTATTCTTTTACAAATAAAGAAATGCCTGCTAATTTTCTATGTGGTATACATCCTCTTATATGTTTGTGAATAGTGGTAAATCTTCGAACAGATGAGTGAGAAATGAGAGTCAGCAGAATGGGGTTCTACAGAAATATATTTTGACAATTCCATCAACAGAGCGAGTAAGCAATAAGAAGGTCTGAAAGAAAATAGCACCAGAATGAACATTTCTACTCAGAATTAGCAAAAGACAGCTGAAATTTCTTATTCAAATAATGATGAAGGAGGGCTCGGAAAATTTGACCCACGCCAGAGATATTGGTGGCAAGAGAGACAGAGGAATGCAGCGAGCCATTTACATAACAAGCTTGTGAATCGAAAACGGAATGGGGAGGGTGATAGCAAAAAGAGGAAAACTGCTCAAAGTCACATGAGATGAGAAGTTGTGGAAGCCATGATTGCCTACATCTTGAAGGGACGCGACGCATAGATGAAGAAGTGTTCTTGAAATTTAATATTGCTTATTATTTGGTCGTTCATTGTGCATCATTTTTATTCAGGTTCGTTGTGGGATCCAAGTCCGTATTTTTTTCCCATTTCACAACCTCGTTACCTTTTATTGCGTTAGTTAATTTTCTGTTTAAAGCCTCTTATTACGATGATAATTTATGCAGTTTTCACAGACTTATCTATCTATCTATCTATCTATCTATCTATCTATCTATCTATCTATCTATCTATCTATCTAAGTCTTTTATCTATCTATCTATCTATCTATCTATCTATCTATCTATCTATCTATGTGTTTATATAACTGTTCCAACGTGCATATAGGAATAGATGATCGGAATTGTTTCTCTGGACAGTCTCTTCGCAGATGAAGAAGACTCTCGAAGCAACTGAAATGTGGTTGTACAGAAGGATGCTGAAAATACTATGGAGCGAAAATATGACCAAAGACGAAGTTATAAAAACAATGGCAACAAAAAAGGATACTTAGACTTAGCATCAAAAAGAGACAGTTCAAATTTGTAGGAAATAAGACTTGGAAAATTAGATACTCACATGACCGATTGAATGTAAGAAAGACTGAAAAGCAATGCATACCCTACCGAGCGAGCTTCAGTGAGTTGATGTTTTAGGGTTTAGGAGAGATGGTAATAGGACAAAAGTTACAAAGGACAGGAAATTATGGAGAGCCGTGATCACAACGTCCTGGAGAGACTGGTCACATAGAAGAAAAAAGTAAAGAGTGGCGCGATCGTAATTCGTTGATCGCTCATTAGAATTTGTTGGACTGCGAAACAGTTCATTACTGTGTCTGTCAGCGAACTTAATGTCGTGTTAAGAGTTGTTCTCCCGTGAAACCATGATATCAGAGAAATAGCAAAACCAATCTTGAGGCATTATCACCGAATAATTAAATACAGTATCTGCTTATTCGCCACCAATGTGATTATACTTTAATCAAAATTCAGACAATTGTAAATTAGCATCCACATGACCTGGCTAAGATTCACTGTCATCCTATGACAAGCCAGGATTTGGAAGATAAATAAGTAAGAAAGAGTTTTACAGCATCTTCTTCTTATTTAATATGGGGTATCCCTCCAAGATGCGAGCGATCATAGCTCTCCACAATTTCATATTCTTTCTATCCTTAAGCAAGTTTCTCATCTTATAATTCTATCTATTCCAAGTTCTGAAATTCATTTAAATAAGTTCGTCTGGTAGGGTACTCATTGTCAACTTCCTCTTTCTTAACTTCAATATGTCCTGTGAGTATCAAATTCTCCAAACCCTCTTGTCTCATTATGTGTTCAACATATTTCAGATGCCTCTAAATACAGCTTGTTTTTATATTTTCTTTAAAAAAATTACTTGTTGTTCACGTGTTCGGTCCGACTCAGCATTCTTCTGTTGGTTCGCGTATGAAGAAATTGTCCAGCAGTGTTATGAGAAATGAGATTCTCACGAGTGCCTTTTCCCTCTGGTTTCTTACCATTAAATAACTTTCTAAGCTTATCACAAAATCAAATTAGATTGGCACCCAGTAAGGATGGGGCTCACTAGAATTAGCAATAATCTGTCCGATTAACGTGGCAAATCATTACTCTGCGTTCGGGCACCGATGAATTATTTTAACAATATAATGAAGACAGGACAGGATATTTGTATCAAATTCCAGGCTCGTCTTTTGCGTTTACTTTCTAACTAATGTGAAAGGTATAAATTTGCTTTTTCACCCTCCCAACCCAGTTATTGACTAAATAACAGGATAGACATGGCTCACTATTTTGTCTAAGACAAAAAAAAACAAAAAAAAAAACAACAAAAAAACTTTGAATTCCAAATCAACTGTAAATCACTTTCCCAATAAATAATAAAACAATTCGCAAATAATAAGACAAACTGTTGTAACCTAGAGAAGATTACTGAATAGATTAATCACATAAAGGTTGGTAATGAACGATAATACTTAGGACAAGAACAACGCATATAAGATTCGCCAGCGGCGCGTAGAAGTAGTCAACTGCTAGAAGTGAGTCAAATGAATTCCACAAGGAATCTCCAACTGCAGGATATCTACCAACCACCCCACGCTGTCAGATGTGCCACAAGGTCGAATTTAATGTGGGTTACCCAAACCCGTCGGCTCGGCCAAAAATTCCCCGTAGACCCAGTATAAAACAGGGTTAGGTAGCTGTTTTCCGAGAAAAGACTCTACCCTTCGACATAGCCTCGTCTGGGGATCCTCTCTGTCAGGAGGTAGAGTGTTTGACCAGCACAACTGGAGAGGAATCTTCAACTGCAGGATATCTACCAACAACCCCACGGCCAGATGTGGCACAAGGCCGAATTTAATGTGGGTTATCCGAGCTCGTAGGCTCGGCCAAAAATTCCGCGTAGACTCCGTATAAAACAGGATCGGGTAGCTGTGTCCCGAGAGGAGACTTTGCCCTTCGACGTAACCTCGTCTGGGGATCCTTTCTACCCGGAGCCAAAAAGTTTGACCAGCACAGCTGGAGACGAATCTCCGACTGAAGAATATTTGCCAACCGCCCCACGCGGTCAGATGTGGCACAAGGCCGAATTTAACGTGGGGTATCTGAACACATAAGCTCGGACAAAAATTTCCAGTAGACCCCGTAAAAAACGGGGTCGTGTAGCTGTCTACCACCCCAGACGAGACTCTGCCCTTCGGCATAGCCTCGTCTGGGTTCCTCTCTGCCCGAAGGCAGAGTGTTCGACAAGCTTAGCTGCAGACGAATCATCAACTGCAGACCAACATGCAGTATTTATTAATGTATTTCTGTGAATGGGGACATACCTATTATTGTCCGATGGTATGCTGCAACACAAACAAATGTGTAGACATTCGCACTTCAAAGGAGGCATAGTATTATACTAGACAATGATACTGCTTCTTTTAAATAAGATGGAGTAATTATCTTTTTTAATAAATTTTCTTTCATTTCGTGTTGATTTTTCATAATTTCCTCATTCTGTTCTGTCTTCTTCATATGTGGCGTCCCCTCAGAACGTAGGCGATCATGGCTCTCCCCAATTTTCTGTCCTTTGTTTTCTGATATTTCTCCTAATCCCTGTTCCGCCATTCATCTACTCAAGCTCACTATATTATACATTGTTTACCTCTGTCCCTCTTACCTTATATCTGTCCTGTGAGTATCAAATTTTCCAAGCTCTCTTTCTTCATTATCATCGTCGTTGGTCACATATTCGGTTCATGTTATCCTCAGGTTCATTCTGCAGAACTACATTTCTATTGTTTCAAGTCTCTTTTTCATCTTTGAGGAGATTCCCAGCATTCACTGCCATATAGGAGGGTACATATCCCATAAGGTTCATTATTCTTTTTGTTTTTAAGGGCTTTTTCATGTCTCTTAGTACTCTGCTTAGCTTTTGGCATGCATCTTTGGCTATCCAAATACACCTTTGGATTTCAGTATCGCACTTCCCGACTTCTGTTAAAATATTTCCTAGATAGATTCCTCTTCATCTTTGAGGAGGTTGTCCAGCATTCACTGTCATATAGGAGGACAGATATCACGTAACAGTTCCTTACTCTTTTCTTTGCTTCTAAGCAAGTTTTTTTTCTGTTTCTTAATACTCTGCTTAGTATTCGGAAGGCATCTTTGGCTATCCCAATGCGTCTTAGGATTTCAGTCTCGTACTTTCTGTCCTCTATTAGAACACTTCTGTTATGGGGTCTTACCCATAATAATAATAATAATAATGGACTATTCCATACTTAATAAATACTGCGCCTCAGGAGTAAGCAAGGAGTCAGTCAGTAGTTCACCTCTGAACTGACTGCACGGTTCAACTCTCTTCCTACGGGCGAGGAGGAACCCGAAGGAGGCTACGCCGAAGGGCGGAGTCTCCTTCGGGGAGGTTAAACTCGGCCCAGAACCCGTTTATACGGGTTCAAATGGGCTATTTTTGGCCGGGCCTAATGGCTCGGGAATGCCCACGTTAAAAAGGCCTTGTGCCACATGACACCCTCGTGGGGGTGACTGAATATTGTCAGTCAGTCGTTCACCTCTGAACTGACTGTTCGGTTCAACTCTCTTCCTACGCAGGAGAGGAACCCGAAGGAGGCTACGCCGAAGGGCGGAGTCTCCTTCGGGAGGTTAACCGGCCCAGAACCCGTTTATTCGGGTTCAAATGGGCTATTTTTTGGCCGAGCCTAATGGCTCGGGAATGCCCACGTTAAAAAATGACACCCCGTGGGGGTGTTGAATATTGTCAGTCAGTAGTTCACCTCTGAACTGACTGGGTTCAACCTCTTCCTACGGGCGAGAGGAACCCGAAGGAGGCTACGCCGAAGGGCGGAGTCTCCTTCGGGAGGTTAACCGGCCCAGAACCCGTTTATGCGGGTTCAAATGGGCTATTTTTTTTTGCCGGGCCTAATGGACGGGAATGCCCACGTTAAAAAAGGCCTTGTGCCACATGACACCCTCGTGGGGGGGTGACTGAATATTGTCAGTCAGTAGTTCACCTCTGAACTGACTGCACGGTTCAACTCTCTTCCTACGGGCGAGAGGAACCCGAAGGAGGCTACGCCGAAGGGCGGAGTCTCCTTCGGGAGGTTAACCGGCCCAGAACCCGTTTATGCGGGTTCAAATGGGCTATTTTTTGGCCGGGCCTAATGGCTCGGGAATGCCCACGTTAAAAAGGCCTTGTGCCACATGACACCCTCGTGGGGGGGTGACTGAATATTGTCAGTCAGTAGTTCACCTCTGAACTGACTGTTCGGTTCAACTCTCTTCCTACGGGCGGGAGGAACCCGAAGGAGGCTACGCCGAAGGGCGGAGTCTCCTTCGGGGAGGTAAAACCGGCCCTGGACCCGTTCATACGGGTTCAAATGGGCTATCTTTTGGCCGAGTCTGATGGCTCGGGAATGCCCACATTAAAAAGGCCTTGTGCCACATGACACCCTCGTGGGGGGGTGACTGAATATCGTCAGTCAGTAGTTCACTTTTGAACCGACTGCTTGGTTTGAACTCTCTTCCTACGGGCGGGAGGAACCCGAAGAAAGCTACGCCGAAGGGTGGAGTCTCCTTCGGCGAGGTAAAACCGGCCCTGAACCCGTTCATACGGGTTCAAATGGGCTATTTTTTGGCCGAGCCTAATGGCTCGGGAATGCCCACGTTAAAAAGGCCTTGTGCCACATGACACCCTCGTGGGGGGGGGGTGACTGAATATCGTCAGTCCGTAGTTCACTTTTGAACCGACTACTTGGTTTGAACTCTCTTCCTACGGGCGGAGGAACCCGAAGAAAGCTACGCCGAAGGGTGGAGTCTCCTTCGGCGAGGTAAAACCGGCCCTGAACCCGTTCATACGGGTTCAAATAGGTTATTTTTTTGGCCGAGCCTAATGGCTCGGGAATGCCCACGTTAAAAAGGCCTTGTGCCACATGACACCCTCGTGGGGGGGGGTGACTGAATATCGTCAGACCGTAGTTCACTTTTGAACCGACTACTTGGTTTGAACTCTCTTCCTACGGGCGGGAGGAACCCCAAAAGAGGCTACGCCGAAGGGTGGAGTCTCCTTCGGGGAGGTAAAACCGGCCCTGAACCCGTTCATACGGGTTCAAATGGGCATTTTTTTGGCCGAGCCTAATGGCTCGGAAATGCCCACGTTAAAATGGCCTTGTGCCACATGACACCCTTGGGGGGGTGACTGAATATCGTCAGTCCGTAGTTCACTTTTTGAACCGACTGCTTGGTTTGAACTCTCTTCCTACGGGCGGGAGGAACCCGAAGGAGGCTACGCCGAAGGGCGGAGTCTCCTTCGGGAGGTAAAACCGGCCCTGAACGCGTTTATACGGGTTCAAATGCGCGAGTGGCCGAGCCTAATGGCTCGGGAATGCCCACGTTAAAAAGGCCTTGTGCCATGACACCCTCGTGGGAGGGGGTGACTGAATATCGTCAGTCGTTCAACTCTGAAC
The DNA here is from genome assembly GCA_903632075.3 of Acanthosepion pharaonis. Lineage (NCBI taxonomy): Eukaryota > Metazoa > Mollusca > Cephalopoda > Sepiida > Sepiidae > Acanthosepion > Acanthosepion pharaonis. The sequence goes on from CAHIKZ030000738.1 coordinate 367,805, forward strand.
CGACTGTTCGGTTTGAACTCTCTTCCTACGTGCGGGAGGAACCGAAGGATGCTCCGCCGAAGGGCGGAGTCTCCTTCGGGGAGGTAAAACCGGCCCTGAACCCGTGTTATACGGGTTCAAATGTGCTATCTTTTGGCCGAGTCTAATTGCTCGGGAATGCCCACGTTAAAAAAGAATGGACCCCTCGTGGGGGTTGAATATCGTCAGTCGTTCAACTTGAACCGACTGTTCGGTTAAACCCTTCCGTGGGCGGAGGAACCTGAAGGAGGCGTCCGAAGGGCGGAGTCCTTTCGGCCCTGAACCCGTTTATACTGTTCGAGTTCGGGAAACGTTCTCTTCGTGGGGTGACTGAATATCGTCAGGCGTTCAACTCTGAACCGACTGTTCGGTTAAACTCTTCCTACGGGCGGGAGGAACTCGAAGGAGGCTACGCCGAAGGGCGAAGTCTCCTTCGGGGAGGTAAACCGGCCCTGAACCCGTTTATACGGGTTCAAATGGCTATTTTTGGCCGAGCCTAATGTCTCGGGAATTTCCCACGTTAAAAAGGCCTTGTGCCACATGACACCATCGTTGGGGGGGGTGACTGAATATCGTCAGTCGTTCAAGTCGAGTCAGTAGTTCAAGTCGAGTCAATAGTCGAGTCAGAGGCAGTCCGAAACAGAGTGGCGTTCAAACAATTACTACAAGACATTGGAATAGTGATACTGGTCGAGACTACATTGTTCTCTCTACTAAACCTGATTGTTCAGACTAACACTTCTACTTCTCTGTATATATTCCTGTTTGTAATATATCTGTGTTATTCCATACCTGTGTTCGCGTTCTTCTTTATTGGTTCTACCTTGGACTATCACCGTGGTACAAGGACCTGGACCATAACAACTTCCCATATATTTCAAGTGACCTACTTGTTTGATTTTGGTATCTCCGGTTTGTAATTAACATTTCTAATTTTCTTTTTGCTAACAACCATATATTCTGTCATCTTGCAGTTGATGTTTAATCCTTTCTTCCCGACATATGGACAATGGCCTAATGCATAAAAGCTTTTGTTTATGAATTTAGTGATGTAGTGGTCGTGTGTCTAATCCCAGTGACTACTTGCATTTGGTGGAAACAGGCCAGCATTAACTGATCAATACTAAATAAAAATATAAAATAGATGATATAACGAGACCTGAGCGGTGAAACATGAGCAGTCTACCACCATAGATTAAATAAAGGGTTCAATTCAGAATTCCTTGTAGAGTATCCAGATCGATATACACGTGAGGAAGGCCGGAGTTTACAACGACCGAAATGTTGTGATAACGAGAAAGCTGAGGACAATAGTCCGAATATAAATCATGTAAATAATAACTCCTTATTCCAAAAATTCAGACAAAATTATTGTGCCTGATTTGTCTTCTTTTTAACGTTTCTTTCCTGTCTTCTTCCGATGCCTGATCTGTTCTGCAATTTTGACGAACATTTTTCTAGGTCAATTATGCGTAACCCCCTCCCCCTTGTCACGTCCGCATTATCGTTCATGTGTTTTTCGGGACTGTCTTCTCTCGTCTTGTGTGCTTGGCTTGTAAAACACATTCTGTATTTTTCTACAAAAATGAAGTTTTCACTATCGTGCCAAAAAAGTGACAGCAGAGTCATGGAAATTCCTTCTTTTTTTTTTTTTAAATGAGTCTTCAAAATGAGTATTACATTTTGTGACACTCGTAGATGTAGATGTTAACAAGTTTGTGGGTTTTCTGTATATTTTTTACGTGAAGGTGATGCTAAATATATAAACAAGGACGAGAAAGGAAGCCTAAAAATTTTGTTTCACCCACGGACTTTATTCCGTTTATGTTGACTGTATTGAAACAATGTTAAATATTTCTAGAATATTCCGTTTTTCTTTTCGGTTCTGAAATAATTTATAGGAAGTAAGGACACAAACGGGTGAAGCAGGTTTGAATGACCAAATCCCTACTTCATAAGTAGGACTGTTAAAACACCCTCGAACGAGGTTGTTGGAAAGTGAAAAGAGTTTAGTCGTCAGTTGACAAGCAAAAACATAATTACCATGTGGTTCACATCTTGAAGCCAAGAGGAGAAAGATTCTGTACTTTCCGGAAAGATGACCAGACAACATTTCCGGTTTCTTTATAACTTGCATTAAAGGAAAATTAGTTATTTTTGCATTCATTATTAGCATTTTATTTTATTTTTTTCTTTTCACACACAGACGACATTTACAAAAGTCTAAGGGACGAATCATTACAAAATTCTTAGTATCATTTCCCTACTGAGTTATCGGGTAAAACATTAATAAAATTAATTTTAGCTCATGAAAAGTTTTTAGATCCTGTTTGGAGTCTATTATTATCTATAAAATGTCGGTAACTAATCTTAGTCTTTAGTAAACGTTTTGTGCATTTTGCAGCTTCACCGATGACTCGTTTTCCACTTTTTTCAACTCTGAATGCAATGTATGTAATACTGTATTTGATTCCCTTCTATTTTATTATTAAAAGTGATTAAAATATCTATGAAAATTGTATTATCTTCATGTGAATATACCTGTTGCAGATATTCATTTTTTGACTACTACCACTTATGATACATATAAACTTTCAACGTGAACATAATTTAACGTATTAAAACTCTACATACTGGAAAAAAGGGAATTTTATCAACAGACAAATATAAATAAAAAGAAATAGTTTTCATTTGGATTGTTAAGGGACTGACGATATTTCTTTTCTTATTTCGATGTATTTAATCCTAACGCACTGTTTATGCACAAATCTAATACATAAATACCTTTAAATACGTAGAAGCGTTTTTCGTTTGATTTTTTTTAAAAACAAATTAGTTATTTAAATAATTAGTAAGATTCTGGTCTTGTCAACACCAGGTGACATGTCCGCCAATATAACTCGACCATGCGTTTCGATAGATGTTCATGGAGTTAGCTCAAACGTAGATAAAAAATAGTCCCTCATTTAATTAGGCTAAAAGAAAGACTCGTAAGAAACGGGATGCGCATGCTTTTCCAAAGGAACACTCTCCAGTATTCAAACGGAAAGCGTACGATGAAACGATTGTGACAAACAAATTTGAGTTACGAATAAATCAATCGAAGCAAAATCACTTCACAATTCTTATATCTTTTTGCAGTAGTATACATCCAGTATGTTTTGATTTTGTTAAAACATCGATTAGCCACAGGTGTGATTATGGAAATAAATAGATTGTTATAACCAATTGAATTCTGTATCTCGAGTGCAATAAGATCTTTCTCCCTGAAAGGAAAGCTAATTATCGGCGAACTTAGGGGCGTAGGTGAAACGATAATGCCAGCTGGAATTTAAATTCGCTTGTAAGCGCTTTTTTGTTTTTTTGTAAAGTGGGGGGGGGCTTTAGGGAAAATTGATAAGAGGAAAAATAATCGAATTTTATGAAGCGTATAAATACAAAAGAATTTGAAAGTGTACCCCCTGGACAGAAAACTCCACGAGAAATAAAGAAGACTTCATATTCATTCCCACCACTTACAAAGAAGACACGCCATGCTACTCCCATAAAGTCGAATGATCCTCATTGCCTCCGTATTCTAGATATAAGGAGAACCTTCCAGACAATATTAACCTCTTTAAAACAAAGGGCAATTTTTATCTATCCTCAATATCCTGATAGTCACTACATTCTATAAATCTATTTCCTTCATATCGCATACCATTTTTATATTTAACCCTCGACATTGACTGACTTTCGAGATTTTCGATCAACTGTAATATATAAGTAAATAATATAAAAAAAGCCTTGCCTTCATAAGACAAACCAACAGCACATAATAAATAGAAAGATTCGTAAGTCGTAACTAAAATTTGAGATTAGATCAGCACACACTGAAATGAAGATTTAAAAAGCAACAGAAACGGACGAGGTTGTAACAGAGCTACTGACAGCTTCAAACGATTTCTGAAATAATCATAGAGATAAGTAAACTATAAAACAGCGGTGAAATACCGGAAGACTTCAGTAGATCAGGTTTCGTAGCACTGCAATAAATAAATAATAAATAAACACAAATGAGAAGGCATGAAAACTTCACCAAACATTAGAATTAGCTAGATGAACCACATAAGCAAATTAATAATTAGGATTTTCAGAAACAGAGGTCGTAGCAGAGTTAAACAGAATGTTTGAATAATAAATGCAGTTTTCCTGATCAGAATGGTGCCAGGATTAGCAATAAAATTGCAGAAAGATCTGTACCTATGTTTCATAGCCCTCACATTATTAATGTTCTTATTGAACAAAACGGATCATTCGAAATTTGAAGTTGCAACATCAAACACACTTCATAACGTCGAATTTTTGAATTTCACATAGTTTATGTGGAACACATTTATCAAGATTCATCACCTAGCAAATTTTCTTGAGATTATCCTATAATGATGAAATGCAGACGCCTATTATCTGAGATATTTCTTTGACGCGTTGTTCAACTTGTGTTTCCAAATGTTGACTGTCGAATCAAGATGGACGCTCTCTACAACCTAGATCTCACCTCAGGTCTTGTATCCCCAATGCAAAATTTAAGAAACAAGCGCTGTAATTGTTCGATCACAATTTCACCCTTCACCCCATGCTCTGTTCATGTTTGCAGTAGTTTGAGAAGCATTACGATCAAGCTTGAAGAAAAGTAAACGTATTTCCTCTTTTTCATGTGCAAAACGTTGGATACATAATATCTTAATTTAAATTCGGAAAGAGATTGATATAAAATTAACAAAGAGGACACATCAATCATTAGGAATGAGTAATATATTTTGGGGCAACTATTATAATAATATATTAGAACACAATTAAAAGGTTTATTCTAAAATCGGACAATATTTTCCAGACAATCTAATACTATTTTCCAGTGTCTACACAAGGTGCACCACGTATTTGAGAACAACATTCAAAAAGAGTTTGGTATAAAATTAACAAAAGTGACACTTTAATCATTAGGAATGCGTAATATATTTTTCTGCAACTATTATAATAATATATTTGAACACAAAAGGTTTATTCAAAAATCGGACAATATTTTCCGAACAACCGAATACATTTTCCGAACAACCGAATACATTTTCCGAAAATATATAACAGTTATAACGGTTGTATTGTCGGTATTGGTTCTATGATAGTTCTTAGAATCAAAATGACTCTCTCCAAAAATTTCCTGTTGGAAATATTTTCTCAGTCATTCGTGATCAAAGGGATTTTATTTATTTTAAAATAAAATATTAAAAAAAAAATACACACACGGGTAAAATAATTACACTGCTTTATTTATATAATTATTTCAAAATTATAATTAGTTCCACACAAAAACAAAATTCTTTCTTTATCTTTGGGAATTATTTAATCGAAATAAACCTGACCAACTCCGAGAATCTTCCGTTAAAAAAAAAATATTTTCTTACTTTTTTTCGTTTTTTGTGTGCAAAAAGTAATTTCTTCATTTGTTTTAACCAAATTTACTAGAAAACATCTTAAAAGTACAAGGTGTCGAAATAAAATGAACTATTTTGCAAGATAAATTAGATAGATCAATGTTAACATATTTAAAAAGATAGATAGATATTAACAAATTTGGATAGATAGATATTAAGATATTTAGATAGATATTAAGATATTTACATAGATATTATTAATATATATATATATATATATATATATATATATATAGAGAGAGAGAGAGAGAGAGAAAGAGAGAGAGATAGATAGATAGATAGATAGATAGATACAGATAAGTTTTTTCGTCTTTTTTTAGTGTCGTCTGCTTCTGACAAAACACTTACCGCTCAACATATTTGTAAAGAAAAACAATCAGGTCTCAATATTTTTCTTCTGTATAAAGCTTGCTAAAATTAAACAATTTACTCTTTTTCTCTCGCTTAGAAAAAAAAACACAAAAAAAAACTAGTATTTATTATTAACAATTTTATAATTTAATTTTCCTTTAGATGATTACTGTTAAAAAAAAGAAACAACAAAAAAAAACAAGGGGGATAATCTTCACTTTTCATAAGTGAATGTCGTACCATAATAATATCTACACTCCGACTTTTGATACGCAAGTGTATAAAACTGATTTTTTTTTTCCTCCCACGAATATGTATAAAATATATTATGTAACCCACGTACTAAAAGTACGAAGATCACTGAACTGACCCGGTAAATATCAAATCACAATATATACATATGCGTAGGTTGGATATATTCATCAATATAAGAAAAAAAAAATCACTGGTTTCGTTCACAAATAGAACACATCAGATTCAAGTATATTAGTTTCTAAAGTTAAGCTTTATGTTCGAATGTATTTTAATTCACGTTCGAACTTATTTTATTTTGGATTTCTTTTTTTTTCCTGTTGCTGTTTGCAATTCATTTGTAAATGACAAAAATAAAAATGATAAATTCATGTTTAAAGTAATCACGACAGTTTGATCGACTACGTTGAAACAGCGGCCAATATGGAATGAGTTGTCAGATGGATTTACTTAACACACGAGTTTAGCTTATTCAACAAGACCTCACAAGGGACACAAGGGGGTTTTGAATAAACAACACTATTAGTACTTGTCAAAACCAAACCTCATCCATATTTTATCACACAAGGCCACACACGCTATCATTTTTATCTTTCTTTCTTTCTTTCGTTCTTTCTTTCTTTCTTTCTTTCGTTCTTTCTTTCTTTCTTTCTTTCTTTCTTACAACTTCTACTATTATAATTCCTTTTTATTTATCAGTTTTTCTTCTTTCTCTATTTTTACTTTTTAAAAAGTATCAGTCACAGTCTTTTTACTTCTTTCTTTCTTTTCTTCGTTATATCTTAAAACTCTTTTGTTTATCAAAAAATTTGTATCACTTTTTCTTTCTCCATTCTTTACATCTATCTATCTATCTATCTATCTATCTATCTATCTATCTATCCATCTATCTATCTATCTATCTATCAAAATATCTTAATATATATCTAAATATGTTAATATCTATCTATTTATCTATCAAAATATCTTAATATATAGTTATGTTAATATCTATCTATCAAAATGTGTTAATATATATCTAAATATGTTAATATCTATCTATTTATCTATCAAAATATCTTAATATATAGTTAATATGTTAATATCTATCTATCAAAATATGTTAATATATATCTAAATATGTTAATATCTATCTATCTATCTATCAAAATGTGTTAATATATATCTAAATATGTTAATATCTATCTATTTATCTTTCAAAATATGTTAATATATATCTAAATATGTTAATATCTATCTATCTATCTATCTATCTATCTATCTATCAAAATGTGTTAATATATATCTAAATATGTTAATATCTATCTATTTATCTTTCAAAATATGTTAATATATATCTAAATATGTTAATATCTATCTATCTATCTATCTATCTATCTATCTATCTATCTATCTATCTATATCTATCTATATCTCTCATAGCCAAAGCAAGGTTTCTCATTTATCTATTTAATATATCTGATCTTATTATGGAAGCCAATGATTTATTAACGAAATAACTATGAATGGGCCGATGTGGTTGATATGTTTAAGACATGTGTGATACAACTTACAATGTCTATTGTAAGTTTAAAAAAAATAATTGATAATTTTATTTTGCAAATAAAATGCATAATAAATCTTTATAAATCTTAACATAGTATTTTTTACAGTGATATTAATCCTATACAAGGTTCAATGGCCGCTAGAGATAGAAGGTTACGGATTAAGAGAAAATATTATGCAGATATGTGTGTAAGAAAACGTTTAACCCTAGACTTGAACAGGTTAAGATTGTAACGATCGGGGAAACGTCCTCTTGGAAGTTGTTTCCACTAGGCAGGGGTGCGTGGGAAGAAGATTGCTGAGCGGGACTTATTATCATCAATGGAATACGGAGAGAATGATGGTAATTCGCTACAGTGGCCGTGAAGTTTCAAACTGGTGGAACTAAGGATCATAGTTCATCTGAGCACTCTCTATGGAAATAGCGATAGAGTAGCGAGAGGCTTGCAATGTCCCGTCTGTGAGAAAGAGGATGAAGAGTGGAAAATAATTCATCACCTACAAGGATGCACTTTTGAACTCTATCGGCACTGGAAAGTGAAGACAGGGCAGCTTCCGTCGATATATGGCAGCCGTCTTCTACAGGGTGTTTCAAAAGTCTTGGACACATTTTGGCATTGAATATCTCGAAAACTATTAAGGATATAAAACGCATCTGATATATTCTGAAAGAATTTAATCTCAAGTTTTACATGGAACGTTTCTATGTGAGCACCGTTGGTCATGCGGCCCGCATCAAATCCGTCATCTTCCAATTTCTCTTGGTCACGCAGAGCTGGTTTATCAGTGTTCTGCAACTGTTGGGTTAACTGTAGTTTGTGCAATCATCTTTTTAAAACTCGCTAAACAGTTGTAGAATGCTGATGTTCCTTACTGGCTCTTCTGATCGATTTACGGGGGCTCCGCTCGAAGGCTGTTCGAACTCGCTCAACCGTATTATCTGAAGTTGAGGGGCGTCCCCTTCTCTTAGCTGGACACAAACACCCATCTTTCATCAATTTACTATGCCATCTCAATATGGACTTCCTTTCTGGTGCCTCTTTTCGGAATTTTGTGCAAAATGCACATTGAACAAGTGTCCCTGATTCAGTTTTTGCAAAATCAAGGGCGCAAAACGCTTTTCCCGGTTGAGTGAACACCATTACTGGATCTGGAAAAATATGAAAAAAATAATTTGCATTACAAAAACTTAAGGAATTTAGCTTTAAAATATTACAAGTTTTATCTTACTACCATTCATATTTCAGCAGATATGAGGACTTGAAATGTTCCCAAGACTTCTGGAGCACCCTGTATTTTAGGCCTGATTATAAGCTCTTGCAAAGCACTTGTTGGAGCTATAGAGTGAACCAGCTAGTTTCTCGCCATCTTTATCGTTGGATCATACGAACGAGTTGCAAGTGATATGGGTTGAGTTTAAGTCCTAATTGACGTTCAAAGCAGAGAGAATATACGTTCATCACGATTGGTGAATGTTCTGGGCCCGATTAGCGATGGTAAAAGGTCACTTATTTACTTGCATTATTTACAATATTCAAACTGTTATCCTCATCTTCATTGCCATATTCATAACGTTTCGGTCGTTGTACGTTGGAAATTTGAACTGAACTCTTTATTTTGTCTGAAAAAGGCCGGAGTGTACAACGGACGAAACGTTGTGAATATGGCAATGAAGATGAGGATAACAGTCCGAATAATGTAAATAATGCAAGTAATCATAATACCTCATCTTAGAGATATAGAAGAAAAATTCCAACAGCGGATTTTTGGCTAATGTATTTGATGGAGGCTGTAAGATCTGAAGCTGTCCCAGTTTGCTTTCATACACCGAAAAATGATTCTATGGAACGGTCTACCAGAGGATGTCTTTGGTTTGGCATCAACTTTTATACTGACTAATGAATAATCTTAAATTCCCAAATATTATCTTTGCTTGAATATTTTTCATTCTTATAGAAATCGCTTTAAACTTCTTTTCTGTTCTTATAGAAAATTATTGTAATCTTTTCTTCATTTTTACATAAATCCCTTGTAATCTATTTTCCATTTTTAAAGGATT
>CAHIKZ030000738.1:382500-460000 GCA_903632075.3 Acanthosepion pharaonis
TGAGAAATGTTAACATAAATAAAAAATATATAATACATAAATAACCCTAAACATATCAATCTTTTATACAGCAATCAAATACATTCTAACTATAAACACAATGAAAAAAATCAAAAAAATCCAAGAAGTACTAATGTCTCCCTTACAGATGTCAATAAAAAGAATAAAACTAATTATACACTATACTAAATTTAATACGGCCAATTTAATCATCCGAAGTAACTGTTCTCCATAAACTAATGTTTTTCAAAAGACCAACATTGTATATCAATTTAAGTGTCCTTTTGGAGATTGCATCTCTGTCAAAAAAGTATATATATATATATATATATATATATATATATATATATATATATATATATATATATATCGGGGACAATTGCATAAATTAAAAAAAATGAATTTATGAGCGCAAATAGGATCTTAGAGACAACAATTTATCAAATGCAATAGTTATACATAGAAATAGATTCAATCAGAACTTTTTTCTAAAGAATGGCGCATTTATTAAAAGAGAAATAACTTAGGTGGAAATTCTCGAAAGTGCCGCTAGCGAATCATATCTCTATCTATAAAAGGCAGGATGTGCCTGTGTGTGTAACGAATGCACGGTCGCATTTTCCGACGGATTTAACATGCTCCAAGTTAGCGGAAAGGCCAAGACCGACCTTGTATTTCTCAACTCCCATTGATAGTGGAAATAATCGATTTTTAATGCTTCTACGACAATTTTCATGTAGTTTGCGGCCATTTTCTACTGGCCAGAGTGAGAGCCTATACCTGGCTGCCACGAATAGACAGGAAGATTCTATTGGCCAGCGTGAGAGCCAACAGCTGACTGACACGAATGTTAACTAGCATGCTCGCATGTAAAAAAATCGATAGCTACATTCGTCACAAGTGGGAAAAATTTAAATCTGCATGGCACTTTACTCCAATTGGCTCATTCGCTTGTTTAAACTCAATGTTGATTCTGATTCCGCAGAACTGGGTTGGGTGTGAAAAAGTATTTGTTGTTAACATTCTTTTTTCCATTCGGTTTTTCCAGTTATGAGTCCTTTTTAAAGCTGATCGTTTTGTGTTCAGTTCTGTTTTCGTAACAGATTTAATGTTTAGTATAGAGCTTAGAAAAAATTCGCAGTTTGAGATAGGCAAGAAGTAAGGCATGTAGCAACATCATCACGGCAAAGGGCACTCCTTTAAAGGCAAGGAAGGGCAAAAATATTTTAAGTCAAGTGATAGCGATTGCTGTATGAGTCGTACGATTTTTGTATCAAGCACGGGCAACGCCGGTCCATGCTGCTAGTAAAGATATAAATCTGCGCCCTGGAGCTTTTCAAATATCTCCATAGCTGAATTAATTACTCCCTTTCGAAACCAACATACATGATTATAAAAATGTAAAAATTAAAATGATTAAATTGATAACCTCATTTTATTTAAAATATATAATACATAAAATAATCCAAAACTAAAATAACTTAAATATTAATTACTTAAAAAATCAAACTACAGCAATATCATTTATTAACTTTAGTTTATGAGACATTAATTACATCACTTAGTATCATCCATAATTTATAATGTTTTCTACGTGAGACACATAGTAATTGGAAAAGCGTGTTTTCGTATTAACACCATTAGTTTGGGTGTAGATGTTGCCATTATAGTCGCAGAAGGAGACTTAGGTTCTGCATGTATGTAATAATTTTTTGAGCATATTTGGTTTGATGGATAGGGGTGGAATAGAATTATTTGGGTAAAGGAGTTAAGGATAATGTCAGTGGTTTGATCAACGGCGATGGTTGTGAATAAATTTTCAACGTTGAGTGACGATAAAATACATTGGGTTGGTTTTAATTTTTTGTAACAAATATTTATAAAAAAAATAAAATTCTCGTTAGTTTTTACAAACTTTGGGTTTAGAAAAGAAAACACTTGTACGAATACAAGAAAAATTAAGTAAAAATCTTAATCGCAGTATCTTGTCAGTCGTCTTTAAAGAAACATGCATAAAAGAGGCACTGCTGCCTAAATACACCATATATATATATATATATATATATATATATATATATATATATATATGTGTGTGTGTGTGCGTGTTTGTGTGATAAAACATAGTTTTAAGGTGTGCTATATTTATGGGTTAAAGTGCTCAATATCAGTGATAGAGCGTATGTAAATATAAAAGTGGCCATTAAATTTCTATCACTGATGTGACAGCCTGTTTCAGGATAAACGCAATCGTCAGCCTGAAACAGACGATCAATCCTGGGTGCTGACTTCAATGTACACTTATATATATATATATATATATATATATATATATATATATATACTGCGTGCCAAATTATTATCGAGATAACTTTTTTATAATATTTCAAAAACCGTCTAATTAATTCACACAAAATTTTCACACAATGTTGGCCACACTGACCTGCGCAATCACTGAAATTTTCGTACTGATCTGCGCAATGTGAACAAACTGGCGCCATATTTGTTATCAGCACGATGATTTGCGCGTGCCAAATTATTAGAAAGGTTAAGTAAAATTCCTAGAATTGAGCAAACAAAACGTCTATTAATTGCACGTGAATGTTTATGACCAAAAGAAGGTAATAAATAAGATACTCAAACAAATAATAACAGATACGAACAAAGCACAGTTTTAAACAAATTAATAGGGAATGTGCAAATTTTGTGTGAATTGATTGGATGTTTTTTTTTCTGTTTTCTTTTTGAAATTGTAGGTCTGATGAATTGTGTCGTATTTACGATTCCAGTGGAATAAATTATGGCCATGGAATATTAGTGTTTAAGCCTTTTTATTATATCCTTACTCTGTCCTGGACATTGAGTTCTACCTGGATTCTATCGGCTTGGAATTTTCTATTAAAAAGATATACATGTATGTGTATGCACCTATGTATATATATTTATATATTTTACATATATATGTGTATAGTTACCACTAATATTAGCTATATATATATATATATATATATATATATATATATATATATATATATATATATATATATATATATAATGATATATATATGGATGGATCTGTATATGTAGGTGTGACTTTGTGTGTGTTTCCGTGTGACAGAACCATTTTTGGATATAAAGATTATGTGGTATTTGCATAAAACTTATAAACAGAGAGGAGTTCTCTATTTTGTAATATCGGCAAATATCTAAAAATCACTAAAAATCAGCCCATTCGTCAATATGCTGGTTAGCATTATTAGCTGCTAATAAGATTGGTTGGTTAGCATTATTAGATGTGATGACCCTTCAGGACTAGGCTATCAGATTCTGATTAATATATATAAATTGCCAAGGCTTCTTGGCAAAATTAGTGTAATGGCATCCCGTTCTTTTCTCCACGGTTTAAAATTCTCAGCTTTCGTTGTGTTCGATTTTTTTTTAAATAGAAGAATCATTAGTTATGCTATGGACGGAACACGTAAACATTGAGAAAAGTGGAAAAAAATTAATATATATTGAAATTTTTTGGACACATAATGAGGAAGGAAATATCTCACTTACAGAACATAAAGAATTTACGTGAATGATAAAACGGGGAGTGAGAAATATTCTAAGAGTTGTAATGTATAAAAGGTTGTGGAGCGCCTTGTTCGCGTAAGAAATATCAGAGATTGGCCCATACAGCTGTAATTTAGTTGGATGATACCTACAAAAGATGTTAAGTATAGCTCTCAGCATCCAAGTATAGGTTCCATCAAACTTAGACTCTAGGGGTTTAGTTAATCTCCAGGCCGTAGCACCATACATTAACACCGCCTCTACAGTGGCTCGAAAGAATCTTCGTTTGAGGTTGTCTGGTAGATTACATTCATTTTATAGAAGGCGTTCATGTTAATCTGTGGAAATATTAAATCCTTTTCAATAAAATTTATTTCGCTTCCTTGTGTAAATATAGATATTTTTTTAATTATTCATATACCGTAGGTGAAGATGTTTGTATATAAGTATAAATATACAGGTGGACACTAATGCCAACACCAGTCGACAATAGTGTGTTTCATACTTCAACGCGATGTTCAGGTCGTGTGTGTTGGGTTTTGGCTCAACTAATTATATATACTGGTTGCATTAGCGGTCATTGGGTGGGTGGTAAATGTTATATTTCAAATGTTTTACAGGGATTGGCTACACACTTTAGCAGACATATACTAGAATACGAGCGGCAAACCATCATATATATATATATATGTGTGTGTGTGTGTGTGTTATCACAGTTAAAAAATTAACTTTCAGATGAACAAAAGACTTTTATCTTAGAGAAATGATGAACAAAAAGAAAATTGTCTTAGAAAAAACAACACCCGATGATGATATTGTGCTAATGTCGAAAGTACACGGAATAAGTGAATATGCATCAACACAGTAATTTTATTTCTTTCTTTAATAAGGACACCAAGAATCTTGTCCGTAAATAGGAAAGGAGCCTATGGAAAATAAGTCAACACAACTTGTCTAAATCTTTCAGTGAGACTTGTCTTAATGAAAACATGCTGCCAAAATATACGCAATATATATATATATATATATATATATATATATATATATATATATATATATATATATAAACGATCAGAACTCATCTCCAAATACAGACACCAAAAAAAAATTTGATCCGTTAGTTAAAATCGAAAACCAAATGAAAATACTCCATGATTAATCCAAATATATACACGATATACAACACAGATAATACATCACACACACACACACACACACACACACACACACACACAAATACGGTAAATAAATAATGAAACCAAAAGTATTACTATAGCCAAACTGAAGCAAAAAGATCTAAACTAAAGAACTGGTCAGAGTCAGTTCATTCGACCCTTATTTCCCATAATATCCCAGTGGTTTATATATAAAGCCAGCGAAATCCCCAGTGGCACAAAGTCTGAAAATCGCCCGAGGCGTGTCACTGACACTCATCACGTCTCGATGTTCCTTCTGTCTGTATTTACATTCAAGCTAAAATATTGAGCACTGTTCCCGATGCATATAGCAAATTTTATACACATATATTGATATCTATATCTATTTATCTCTCTATCTCTATATATATATCTATATCTATATATATATATATATATATATATATATATATATATATATATATATATATATATATATATATATATAAATATATAAAGTCCAATTCCGCTTTGAAAAGTAGTCGCATATCTATTATTGATAATTAGTAGGGATAATTCCAAGGAAGGACAATGTCAGTAACAGAGCAATATAATAAAGAGTACAGTCGATCCTTAAAAAATCATTCGGTAATAATTTATTTCATGAATATGCAAATATTAATTTCTTTAAACCGAAGTTTTTTTTTTTAATAAATGGAGTCAATTTATCCAGACGAAAGGAAAAGGGGAAAGGAAAAAGAAAAAAAAAAAAAAAGAAAGGAAAAAATAATATTAAAAGAGGAAGAAAGACAAATAAAAATTGCAATATAAGGTTTTAGAAAAAATGAATATGGGGAGAATAAGAGAGAGAGGGGGGAGAAGAGAGGAGGAGAGAGAAGGAGAGAGTGAGTGATGGAGTAAAAAAGAAGAAAAGAAAGAAGGAAGAATTAAACATGAGCCGATAGGGTGACCCAGAAATGATTTTTATCTCCAGGACTGAACAAGTTAAAATACAAATGTAAGGGAGGGATTTAAGATAGACACAGCAAATTGTTTGATATTCATGTCATTTTTAACAGGGGAAAATCATCATCGCATTATAATCATCACAATTTGAAATTGATGATATTAATAATAATAATATTTGACATCAATAAAATAAAATTAGTCAATATATATATATATATATATATATATATATATATATATATCATATATATATATATATATATATATATATATATATATATTATAATTATTTTAAAATAAATATGAATCCTTCGCTACATAAGAATTCTCATGTTTCAAAAACAAGAGGCAAAAACTTCAATATAATTATTAAACTTAAATTGAATTAAAGTATCAAGCCCTATCAAGCTCATCCTCAAGCGAAATTTTTGGTTACGCACCCTATTGGACTGGCCGCTTCAGCCGTTTCCATTCTACAAATGAATATGCTTATAAAGATGCGTAAACTTCATGATTAGTTATTCTATAAAATTCGCTTGAGGATAAAACAGGGCTTGATACTTTAATTCAATTTAATTCTAATAATTATATTGAAATTTTTGGCTCTTATTTTTGAAACATGTGAACTTTTATGTAACGAAGGAATCATATTTTAAAAAAATATATAATTTAGGCTCTCCTTTTATATTGAACAAAAAAAATAAAAAAAATACTAAAGAACTTCGGATTATTCACCTAACGTGTTCTTTCCTATTTTCTATATATTTGTATATATATATATATATATATATATATATATATATAGTTTATGAAAAACTAGATAATCCGTATGGGTAGACTCAAGGAGGATAAAATCCAGAGCGCTCAATATAAATCCAGAGCAAATAATTTAAATCAAAACAGACCACTTTAAGGTTCCATGTAATAAATTATTTCACCACAGCCCTTTTAAAGGACTGCGGATCACCAGGCTTTACTTCCAAAGGTTGAATTTATTACATGGAACATTAAAGTGGTCTATTTCTATTTTTTATATATATATATATATATATATATATATATATATATATATATATATATATATACAAAATAACCAACCACTACTACAAAAGTTTCACGCGGTTGCATCCAATCGTCAGGCTCTCACAATTTTAATTTTTTTCAAGATGTTACTACGAGTGTAGGTAATGTGAATTCCTTGATTGAGTCTGCCACAAAGGCTGTCCGGAAAAAAAAATCATCTCGGTGCTATATATAACGCCTGGACATTAATATCATTTTCTTAATATCTTTCCGGTCTATAATGACCGGCCACAACTATTAGTTTCACGGATTTGTACGTAATTATCAGACAGTGGGCAACTGATTATTTGTGAAATGTACATTTTATACCCACTCTGCTATCTCAAGGTAACAACGAAGATAGCTGATGTGTGCGTGTATAATACGCAGACAGAAACTAAACGAAACAACGGGGAAAATGTCCATGCGGATCACCACTACTTGAGGAAAAAAATACTGAAATTAATCAATAGACCTAAAACGACAGATCTCGTTCTAATAGGACTTGTTCTATCATGTGAACCAAAACCTGAAAGTAAAACCTATTGCGGACGAAAAAAAATCCCTGGAAATTCTGTTTTTTCTGTAGTTCTCCCTCTATATCTTCATATATATATATATATATATATATATATATATATGAAGGTCCCCTCTCCAGGACTAATAAAACTGTCAAACTGACCAGGGGAATTCAGGGCAGCATAGATCCATCCAGCTCTTATCTAAATAATAATTTAAAAGAGACTGTTTGACCAACACAAGGAATGTGAAAAGATTCATGTCAAAAAGATTTTAAAAAATAAAAGACAAAACAAATGAAAACTACAGACAAAAGTTCATTTTCTCCATCAAGACATTCATTTCTGTAGTTCACTGCTACCAACAAGCAGAAATATTTCTTCTCCTGATGATAGCCCTTTTGGACGAATAGAGTCGAGGAATCTAAATGAAATAATAAAAAAAACGAAAGAATATTAATCTACAACCCAGTATGTCTGAAGATTTTAATTTTTTTAATATTTTTTATTGTTCAATATATCTATCTATCTATCTATATATATATATATATATATATATATATATATATATATATATATATATATATATATATATATATATATATATATATATATATATATGTGTGTCATTCGCAGACAGTACTGTTACGCTGTATCACAGCACCTCAGCGCGAAGAGACAACCGAATGCCTCAAGTCCGAATCCAAACCCAACCGATTTGGTGTCAGTCAGAACTTCTACAAATTCAGTTTTGGCTAAAAACAATATTTGTCAGAAAAATGGTTAAATTAATGGAAAAACACACTCAATACAATTTTTAAAAGCAAAAGAAAATGTAGCGCTAACATGAAAACAGACTGTCGCCACTGGGTGTTGAACTCAATGTCCACTTTTATATTCGCATATACTCTATCCCTGATATATATATATATATATATATATATATATATATATATATATATATATATAAAGCTTCATTAAATATGGCAGACAATGTGCTTTAAGTTTTTATATAATTTTTCATATGATTTTATAATTTTTTCTTTTCCGTAGATAAATTATACAAAAACTCTCCAATTTTTTTCATTTTTCCATATGATATGAGGAATTATATAAAAACTTAATCAAAGTACCTTGTCTGTCATATTTAATGAAGCTTGCATGAAAGAAGGATTGCTCAATACACAATATATATATATATATATATATATATATATATATATATATATATATATATATATATATATATATATATAGAGAGAGAGAGAGAGAGAGAGAGAGAAATCAAGAGCGAGAAAAGAGAGGAAAGAGAGAGAAAGAAAGAGAGAGAAGGAAAGAAAGAGAGAAAGGGACAGAAAGAGACAGAGACAAACAGAGATAAAGAGAAAGAGAGAGAAAAAAGAGAGATAAAGAGAAAGAGAGAGAGAAAAGGGAGAAAGAGAGAGAGAAAGACATAGAAAGAGAAAGAGAAAAAGAGAGAGAAAGTGTGTCCGCCTTCAAAATTTCGTAGCAGACGATAAACATTGTTGTTTGAAAATTCAAAGACTATAGCGCGTTTCATATGAAGTCGCCGATTGGTTAATATATAAGAATATAGAAATTCAAATCGGGCTTACAAAATGGAGAAAATGAGCCAAATATTCTGTGAGCCAGTTTTGTATAAAAAAATGAGTTTCCAGTCATAGTATTTAAATCTATAGAATTTTTCGACAGTTCTGAGACGGGGTTCCACATATATATATATATATATGTGTGTGTGTGTGTGTGTGTGTGTGTGAAAAGACAGAAAGAGAGGCTGACAGGCAGAGAGAGGGTAACTGCTTTATGGTCGATATCAGAGCTATCCAAAGTGTGATATAAGGACTCCTTTTACTTGGCATGTCCTCACGTTTCCAATTTATTTCGGAACTTATTAGATCTACTGAACTGAGAAAGTAAGTCGTGATAAAGTTCACAGATTTTGCTTTTATTCAAATTTCTCCGCGTATTTCTCCAGGAAGAATTCCGGCCGGATCTAAATTTTTATCAAACCGCGTAGTCGCTGACCAAGTATTACTCCGAATTCAGGTGATGCTGATATGAATAAAGTCAGGTAACATTACATCACGAGTCCCGTACCAAGTATGGTCGTCGGGACAGCATTTCTACTGCTGCTATAACAGCTGTGGTGTATCTAGGGCAAGGCTGCTTGACGGAACTCATCTCTTTACAAGCTGGTTTTGAATTCCGAGCCATTGTTCTCCTAGACTGTTTTGTCACCTAAAGACAAGAGATCAATGTCGGTTCTGTTATTTAACCCATAGTTGTGGAAAGAATAGATGAATAGATTCTATCCCTTTTCTCAAGTGTGAATGTGAACATAATAAACTCGGTGGAATTCGAACATTGATCGCTAATTTCTATTTCCCTGTCGCTAAAGATTAAAAAAAAAAACGCACATTGTGTCGGCAAAGTCAAGGGATACCGTATGAGCAGAGTGGAAAAACACGCAGTGTGTTATAATGTGGAGGTGGATAATGATTTGAGAAAACTGTCAAACCTTAAGAGTCCTTTAAATACAAACCATAAAGAAATAAGTACAAAATAAAACGTGTCTTTTTATTTAAAAAAAGAAAGGAAGAAAGCCTCCTGTTTAAAAGATCATATGAAACAGCTCTTTGAAGTGTTAAACACGAAATCTTCTGCTTTGCGGGCTTCTTGTAAAGTAACACTGAATTGTTATGGATGAAAGCCATACAAAATCGTCGCAACTCTGCTAAGAGGTTCTTTTAAAGATGTCTTCACAGAAATAAGGCGGTGTCAAGGGAAATCGTTCAGGTGTCAACGTTACCACAGATCAAAGAGGTGACGATCTGGAAGATATTGAAGATGAATTCAAACTTAATTCTTCAGCCTGATGAATGCAGAGATGCTACTAACAAGGCAATTCTGATGATGTAGATGCACTTTAAACATGAAGCTGATTTGATAATAGAGTTCTTTCTTCTCCGTTTCACTAGCAACAGAAATAACTAGTTCTGACGTTTTCAAGTTAGTGAGTGATTATATTGAGAAACGTGGTTGGAAAATCAAGATTTTCGTATTCATATTTTCTGACGGTGGTGGCAAAATAATGAGGCATCCTTCAGGAGCTGTTACGCAGATCAAGGTGCTTGGGAACCACTGGCTTTCTTCAGCAAGAAGATCATGCAGCTAAAACTGAACACTGATGTTTCAACCATTCTAAATCCTGTAAATACAAGTTTCTTAAATTCAAGACGATTCTTTGCATTCTGTGAGTGGTTCACACACTTTTTTTTTCTCTGGGTCGCATTTTGGGAATGGGCATTTGCTCATCTTCACTAAATATTATGTGATAAAAATAGATTTAAAAATAAAAATAAACAGATGGAGAATTCAAGGGAGATAACCGTGGATTCAAACATAACTCTCTCTCCTTCAACTTGAGGACTCTAGTTACTATATTTTTAATACTTGATATAATACAAAAATATCACAATGATAAAATCGGTCAATAATTATTTATAACGATAGTGGGATTTATGCATGCAATTACAAGTAATCCATATTAATAGTTTTAATTTTGAAATCATGTTTATTTTGGGCATATGAATTTTTTGAAACTGTTTCTACATTTTTGATTGCTTTTCAATAATTCCGCCTCACCTGCTATCTTCTTTGGCTGAACCTTTGAAGTGCGCCGAACTGTTTGGGAACCACTAGATTTTGTGATGCTATGGGCCTTAAACCGTTGATTGCTTATATAAGTTATATAAGATTATATATTAGTCTAGAATCACCTGCCCACAGACGTGCCGTGGCTTCTCTCTGTCTCTTCTACAAGTATTTTCACGTCAACTGTTCCGGCGAGCTACTTTCGCTGGTTCCCAGACTGCATGAATTGAAGCGAGTTACTAGGTTGGCATTTCGGTCCAACCCTTTCAGTCAAAACGGTTAAATGTAACCGTCTCTTCTACTCAAACAGCTTCTTTTCTTACACTTCCTGTCTGCGGAACTCGCTTCTTCTTACTTGCATCACCGATGATTATACTCTTCAAATATTTAAATATAATATCAATCGACATCTGACACTTTGAGCTTCTTCCCCGTCCTTCTCTGTATCCTTTCCTCAATGACGCCTCTTGTTCTTAATCTTCTGTAATCCCTTGTGAGCTAGTGGTACACCCGGCTTGCTGGGAGTGAATTGATTAACAAAAGGCATTTAATTGAAAATGAGTAGACAAAATTATTCAATGAAACTTGTCTCGATGCCACTAAAATATACGTAATATATATTTAATCTCCCGTCGTATTCAACGTATGAGGGTTAATAAGCTCAGTTCTTAGGAACCGACTGCCAGACAACCTGCAAGTGTGATTTGATTATAGTGGTGAAGGTTTTGTGCAGAACCTACCACACGTTTTGAAGGGCCGAATACAGAGACCTGGTGCACTACGTGCCACAAGGCCCTCAAACAACCCTCCGCAGGTTTTAAATTCAGAGTTGTCCTTCTCCTAGACCAGTTGCCATCCAATGCTGTAGAACCCAGTCTGTCCTGCTATTTACCTATAGCTGTGAAGAAGAGGATTCATACCTCTCCCAAGGATATTAGTACGTAAGGGAATGTAATGGATTCAACTGGGATTCATCAATCCAAGCCGCTATCCATTACCCCACCGTGCCTCCTCTCCCTTTCTTTATTTTAATTATATTGAAAGCTATTATTAAGTTTACGAAACATAAAAATATATCAATTTTATTATGTCCATTATATGTTATTTTTAATATTTACTGCTATAATTTAATATTACTACGTGTGTTTAGTAAAGTGTTACTATGTCTGACAATACTTGTTTTTGTACCACTGAAAAATTCCTATCGATACACCACACTAGATTGTTTGCATTTTTCCCATTGACGTCAGGAGAAAGCCAAAGACTAGATATAAAAACCAGGATTACAAATGTTAATTTTAAAAGCAGACATATGCCCCCTATTTACAGATTGGCGTAACACAATCTTCTACCCCATCGTCCTCAAATATAATGTTATGTCTTATCATGTTTGATAAATATCGGTAGTCAGTAAGCTTTGCATTTTCTTATGCGTGGAAAGGGAATGAAAATTAGAGAAATATGTAAAGTCAAAAAGAAAAAAAAAAGAAGCCTGGTGAGATTAGAGAACGATGACCCATCGGTTAATAACTTAATATTATCTGATGACGGCCTGATAGGCTGAGATAAGTATGCTTTCGCATGTGAATTACTGACTGACTGGATCTGTACACACAGCAACCGAGGCAAGCCTTTGACGAAAGCCCAAACTCACAGATCGATTTCATTAGCTGTAACGTTCAGAATAAAAAAGACATTTCATGCACCAGGAACGAAGGTGTTGACCTATCATAAACGAAGTACTCACTAATATCCGGTTAATAGTTCAAGAATGGAATTGCAGTTGATTGTAATGTATTTTGAACACTTCCGTTAGTATTATAATGGTGCGCGAGTGAGTTTATTTTAGTCAAGTTATACGAAACTACTGCAGATAAATATATATATATATATATATATATATATATATATATATATATATATATATATATATATATATATATATATATATATATATATATATAATGGACAAAGTCTGACAATTATTTTTAAGACATTTTTATATTTATACATTCTTTTTATAGATACAAATATTTAAGTAAATGCACTGTTTTATAATAAACAGTATTAATAACATTTACCGGCCTGAATGTCCGGTAAATTTTCATAGAAAATATTCGTTCTCCGACAGGAATCGAACCTGTATCCTATACGGAACCGTCATTTAGCCTGACGTGTTTTAATCCAACGATCCTGCGTGGCTCGATCGGTTAAGGCTAAATAATGATTCCGTATAAGATACAGGTTCGATTCCTGTCGGAGAACGAATATTTTCTATGAAAATTTATCGGACATTCAGGCCGGTAAATGTTATTAATACTGTTTATTATAAAACAGAGCATTTAGTTAAATACTTGTATTTATAAAAAGAATGTATACACATAAAAATGTCCTAAGATATATATATGTGTGTGTGTGTGTGTGTGTGTGTGTGTGTGTGTGTGTGTGTGTGTGTGTGTGTGTGTGTGTGTTCAAATATAAATACGTACAGATTCACTTACCTCTCTGCCGGGAGTTGAAAACTTAGGGCAAAATCTCGAATTTGACATCAGTTGGGTTTCGATCCTGGCTTGATGAAATCGGGGGTCTAGCCACACTGATGAGCTGTGATACAGCGAAACAGTCTGTCTGTGGATGATAATATATACGCCTCCAAAGATTCTGTCGAGCAATTTAGAGGGTAAGCCTGAATTCGCAAAAAGTGACTGCTACTGCTGATGATGCAAAGCTCTTCTATGAATCGAGCACTCCGAGTCACTAACGTGTTTATTCAAAAATAAATACGTAAAAATTCACCTTCCTCTCTACCAGCAGCTGATAGCTAAGGGGAATAATCTCCGACTGATGCCAAATCAGTCGGAGTTGAATCAATCGAATGTCTCGCCACACTGATGAGCTGTGATAAAGCGAAACTGTTTGTCTGTGGATGACAGTATATATATATATATATATATATATATATATATATATATATATATATATAATAAAGGGCAGTTAGATTTATTTATATATTCAAGCATTTCACCCCAAGCAAGGTAGGACGCAAGGGGTCACAGAGGGTAATGAGTAAAGAGGGGTGTGTAAGGATATAGAGAAGAACAGGGATCAGGATCAAGGCAACAGAAGATGTCGATTGACATTACATTTGAATATTTGAAGATTATAGCTATCAGTGAAGTAAGTAAGAGGAAAGGAGTTCCAATGTCGGGAAGTGCGACGGAAGTAGCTGTTGGAGTAGAAGAGGCGGTTACATTTAACTGATTGTGAAAGGGTGGGACCGAGAAGCCAACCTAGTAGAACGCTTAATTTCATGCAATTGGGACACCAGTGAAATTAGCTCATCAGAGAAGTTGCCTTGTAAATATTTATAGAAAAGACAGAGGGAAGCCACGTCACGTCTGTGAGAAATTAGGACCTATCATATTGCATATCCGTCTCTGGATTTTGTCGAGGACTACGAGATGAAAAGTGGTGGAACCAGACCATATATGGCAACAGTATTCAATGTAAGGACGAATGGTAGATTTGTAGACATGAAGGATGGACACCACACATCTACTTGCGGTAGATGAAGCTATTGATTCAATGTAGTTGTTCCACAACAGGTCAGTGGGAAGCGTGAGACGAAGCAAGCGCAGGGAGACGTTCCCTTGGAGGCAGGGAGGGTTCTCTATGGTGAGTAAATGAGAGCAGTTTCCTTCTGGAGGCATTAAAGTTTACAATCCTTTTCCTGCATCAGTCAATCTATGCAGACGACACAACTAATTACTCCGGTCTCAATAGTAAATGACGGATTTACTATTGAGACAGGAGTAAATACTAGTGCCGTCTGCGTAGATGCTTACTTTGGGAACCGATATATATATATATATATATATATATATATATATATATACACACAC
The DNA here is from genome assembly GCA_903632075.3 of Acanthosepion pharaonis. Taxonomy (NCBI): domain Eukaryota; kingdom Metazoa; phylum Mollusca; class Cephalopoda; order Sepiida; family Sepiidae; genus Acanthosepion; species Acanthosepion pharaonis. The sequence continues at coordinate 397,318 of CAHIKZ030000738.1, forward strand.
ACAATACACACACACACACACACACACACACACACACACACACACACACACACACACACATATATATATATATATATATATATATATATATATATATATATATATAAAGAAAGAAAAAAGAAAGAACAGTAAGATATACAATGCGGTGTTCTTATTGATATTTTTATCTTTACAAAATAATGCTCAATGTAAATTTACAGAGCATTAATATTATAAATTAACTGATGTTTTTTTTTCGCAACACAGTAATAGCCATGTTTCAAAAATGTAAGCTAAAATCTTGAAATTTAATTTTGTAATTAAATTAAAAGCATTAGTTCCATTTCATCCTCAAGCGAATTTTAAAATACTGAGTTTTAAAGGCGCAGAAAAATTCATAATTCACCGTTTCCAAGGATACAGAGAGATCCAATCATCCAGACAAGGGGTGGTAGCGTGTTCATTTTTATATCTGGATCAGGAAGTAAAAATAGGAAGAGGAATCATCATCTCAACTTAGAGCTAATGAGATCAATTAGAAAAGATTCAACTCACTCCATAAGACGTTTGGCACATGAAAGGGGAGATTCAGCTGTGACACTGTTAAGAGCAGTGGAAAGACTTGAAAATGAATACGTACGTGAAACCTCTGAGGTAACTCGTTACACCAGGACAGAAAGTTAGAAGGTTAGAGAGAGCAAAGATCATATTGAATAAGTTGGCAAATAGTCCTGGAATAATATATATATATACATTTTTTAATTTTATTTCAAAGATAATAATATACGATAAGATTTGAAGATAATAAGTACGTTCCAATCCGCATAAATACGTTGGACACTATTGTAAGTGGGGTGGGGTAATATGCTGTCTAAGTAGTCCACCACTAGCAGTGGTTTACCTACTTCATGTCGCTGGCAAGTTTTGTATTTTGCTAATGTTATAAAGGTTGCCATTTCATTTCCAACCTCCGTTTTGGTCATTCCTCATTCAGTAACCCTTAATAGGTTACAACAATTAACTATCTGGGTAGTATTATAACACATGACAAAAAATGTGGCACTGAAATCCGAAGTCTTCCAGAAGCTAAGAAAGGTATTAAGAAACAAAATATTTTACCGAAAAAAAGAAAGAATTTTGAACAATAGAAATAATAGCACGAATAGGAAGCACTAATAGGAAGAAAAACAGGAAAAGAAAAATCATCTGGTATACCCATCCATTCAACCAAATGGTTAGTACTAAGCTAGGACATAAAATCCTAGCTTTAATTGAAAAACACTTTCCTACTAATAGCAGATTTAGCGAGATCTTTAATAAAAACAACTTAAAATTAAGTTACAGTTTCACTGAAAATCTAGAAAGAATCATAAAAAAAACATCATAATAAAATCCTGGAAAAACATGCATGCCAAAACAGTATTAGCAAAAATCCTAAACTAAAATTAGGCAAAACTAATGAAAAATTATGTCATTGTAGAAACCCTGAAGACTGCCCGTTGGAAAATAAATGCCTCAAAAAATCTGTGGTATACCAATGCACTATATCATCCACTGAGAATCCTAACACTGATAGGATATACATTGGGTCAACGAAGAACGAATTTAAAATTAGATGGAGACAACACAAAAGCTCCTTCAATAATATTAGAAATAGAAATCAGACATCTCTATCCAAATATTTTTGACATTTAAAAGAAATGAATAAAACTTCAAAAGTAAAATGGAAAATAATAAATAGAACAAGAACTTGTAAAACCTGGGATGACCCATGCCCTTTATGCCTACATGAAAAAACTACACATTATTAAATTTCTAAATAATGAAAAATTATTAAACCATAGACATGAGTTAACGGGGTTTTGCCGACATCAACAAATTTTCACATTAAATAATTACTATAAAAAAAATAAATTTCATAGTTTAATAAAATCAACCCAATCATTAAATAGAAAAAACCTTTATGAAGTCGTCAATAAAACAAATAGTAGTTCAATGCGACGCGTTTATATAGTAAACAGCCACCTGGATAATAAATAAATAAATGAATGAAATAAATTAAAATAAAACAAAATTCTTTAGACACTTCCCGACATAGGATGGTGCCAAAAGCTATCTTCACTGTAACTGATCAGACGATGTGCGTACATGAACGCCATCATCCTCTTTGAAATGGATACCCCACCCTACCTCGGCTTGACCACTTTATGAAGGTGACTGATATGCGGATAAAAATTAACTGTAAGACCCCTTATCAAAATGGTCGCCCCAGCCGTTTCCATAGTAATTAATTTTGCGAGCGAACATGCTTATAAAGATGCGTAAATTTCAAGATAGGTTATTCCTAAATTTTCGCTTGAGGTTGAAACAGGGCTTGATACTTTAATTCAATTTAATTTTAATAATTATATTGAGGGTTTTGGCTTTTGTTTTTGAAACATGAGAACATGTAGCGAAGGAATCATATTTTTTTAAAATAATTATAATATAAATATATATTTTATTATAAAATAGAGCATTTACTTAAATATTTGTATCAATAAAAAGAATGTATAAACATAAAATGTCTTAAAATAATTGTCGGACTTTGTCCATTATATATATATATATATATATATATATATATATATATATATATATATATATATATATATATATATATCGACCATGATGAGATTCAAACCCGGGTCTCATGGCCAGAAAGCGAAATTTCTAACCACTTTCTGATGTTATCGGTCTGGAGGGTGATAATCCCAGCGTACGGCACCTTTGGAAAATGACTGAAAAACCATACCTCGAGTTGACCCAAGCTTTGTGAGTGAAATTGGGTAGACGGTATACAGGGGGCCGTCGTTAGCTGACCGAGGGTTTGGGTGAGGTGGTGTTGTTCAGATCATTCTAGTTAACACGCTCTCTCCCAGAAACTGTAACTAAGGTCTGCTCAGCATAAACCACAGGTTGGCTTTGTGGGTGTTGAAAAAAACACAAATATGCCTGAGCAAGTGTCTGCAATAGGTATTGGCTAGCTGCCCAAGTAGACGGGTATCCTCGAATAGGAGTGGCCAGTTATATATATATATATATATATATATATATATATATAGAGAGAGAGAGAGAGAGAGACACACACACACACACATACATATATATATATATATATATATATATATATATATATATATATATATATATATATATATATATATATATATTGAGGCATGTTTTATTAAAGACTACAGAACTTTTCCGTTTAATAATCTTTCCTTCAGTTTTTTTTTTCTTGCTTTTTCGCAAGTTTCTTTATATTTGGGTCTAAGTTGTTCTCCTTTAACAACTTTTATCATCTTGCCACGCCACTGTATACAAAAACAAATTCTTGAAGCCATCACAATTAAAAACGAAAAACCCAACATAAATAAAATAGGATTTAATACCAACAGAAACATTTTAAACATATTTAATGACTAATGCCCAAAATACTAAATACCAATCCCCTCTCAACTACTGATGAAATAATCCAACAACCCTACCTGATTACCCAAAACTATTATCAATAAAAGATAATAATAAAAAAGCAACTTACTTAAAGCCTAAACATACCGCCATGATGACGGTTGATGACAACCGAATGTGCTCAGCAAAAAAAAAAAACAAGGATATATATATATATATATATATATATATATATATATATATATATATATATATATATATATATAAATAAAAGAAAAATATAAGATATAATATAAATATTTTAACAAAATAGTGCTCAAAAAACAGTAAATTAATTGATAAAATAATATTTCCATGTTTTTAAGCTAAAACTTTTAATTTATTTTTTATTTTTTCAAAATAGTGCTCAATGTAAATTTATAGAGCATTAATATATATAAATTATATATATATTTAAAATATGTGTGTTTTTGTGTCGAGACTGATCACAACGTTCCAACCATGTTAAAGAAGTATAAAAAGAATGCATTTGAATAAGACACCCCAATTTAATTTCAGGACTATTTTCCTTTATACGAAATCTCAAAACATCGTGACTGAGGACTTTCCCACATCAGCAACAACTAAATTAAAATGCATTACGATTTCCAAGGTTTTCAATCTTCACGAGGCGAGAACAATTTTGGACGAAACGACGATTTATTACCAAAATATCCGGATTAAGGCAAAATAAAACAAATATTTGAATTTCAAAATTTGCAGATTTGGAATCGTATTAGTTCCAAAGTGATATGGCATTGTTTATAGTATTTAAAACGGTATTAAGAGAAATCAGAAATCTATTATTTTTGTTATTTTGATTAATATATCCATTGGTTGTTTATCCCATTATAAAGTATTTTTTATAAACTGGTAGTTTAAAAATAATCCCTTTCCCTCTTCGGACAATCGGATTTAACGGACCACGCATTTTCACTATTAGTCCGTTGATGAGATGTTTCTGCAGTGAATTGTTACCACTTATTAAGCAGCTCTTTGATGTATTTTGCGTAAAATTCGCATGTAGTTTTAGAGAAAATGAAAACAAAAACGAAATTTATACTTAACATCAAGAAACGACATTTTAAATTTCTAGGGCACGAACTAAAAATATTTTCTTGGTTTAAATAAGTTGCAAAAGATTGATAAGCCGAAAAAAACATGTTAATCAATCAAATTGATTTAAAAAGAAATAAAAGACAAAGGGCTTGGGAAATTTGAAACTCATGATTGATTGAAAGCAAGAGGGTCAGAGAAAAACAACTCACAGCCTACCTAGAGAGAAAGAATAAATTGATGGTAGAAAAGGGCTTAAGAGAAATAGTAAAAAGGCAACATTTATTAAGAGCTACAAGGATAGGATATTGTGGAGAGCCGTGATAGACAACGTTATGAAAGGACACAGCACATAGAAGATGAAGATTCAGCAGACAGACCATAGAACACCGAGAATGCTTAATCAAGAAATAGGACGATAATGAAATGCGTTGATTATATTCCTGTTGGCTATGGCAAAACTAATTACTGGATTTAATAGCTTGACGGAATAAGGCTTCCAGAAGGACATTAATTTTGTGTCTTTCATGAGATTATTATTCCGACTAATTATGTTAGAGAATAGACCTAAAGAAAACAGAAGCGAAAAAAATAGTATTCAGTACTTAAATGTGAAAATATGCATCATTTGTTGTATTTCCGCATGGTTTTATTGAGGAAAAGTTTAAAGGCTTACAACCATATCATGTTTCAACACCGGTCCCTGTACGATCACCGAAGTTGAGTAACGTTGAGCCTGGTCAGTAAATAGATGGGTGACCGATTGAGAATACCAGTCCCTGTAAGCTTGGATATGCGGGTGGAGTGTAGATAATTGCTCGGAATTGTTAACTGGATTTTCGAGTTCCAGTTTTAGTTAGGTTCGTTAAATACACGTGCAAATACTCTTGGGAAAGGCATGAATCCACTTCTTCTTCCTCCAGTTATGGGTTAATTAGTAAGACTTGCATCACTAAAACATTATTGTCTGAAAAAAGAAAAGTTGTTAAAGACTAAAAATATTTTCTTGATTTAAATAACCTGCAAAGGGTTGATAAACCGAAAAAAATAAGTCAATCAATCAAATTGATTTAAAAAGAAACAGCAATCAGATATACTGGATGTTCATAAGTTCTCTTTACATTATTACAAAAGCGAATGAACAGATAATTATGGGGAAATTGTAACAAAATGAGAAGTAGGTACTGAATATTTTTTTTAACTAATTTAATGCATCTGTTTATAGGCGCCATTATTTGCACGAAGCACTTCAAAACGGTACTCGATTACTTGCCATGTTGATAAGCCGTAAAAAAAAACAAAAACAAGTCATTGAATCAAATTGATTTAAAATACAGTAATCAGATATACAGGATGTCCATAAATTCTATTTATAATTAAAAAAAAATCTTATTACAAAAGCAAATGAACAGACAAATATGTAGAAATTGTTATAAAATAAACAGTAGATATTGAAGTTTCTTTAACTGATTTAATAGAGTATCTGTCTATATTTCTGAGATGAGGTATTATGTAAACTATTGACATTATTCGGATTATTGTCCTCATCTTTGCCGCCATGTTTATCACAGCGTTTCGGCCGTTGTACGCTCCGGCCTTCTTCAGGTGGTTGGAATGTCGTCAGTCGCGAGCCATGCAGCGAACTGCCTGACTCGGGACAACTCCGGTAAAACGGGTAGTTGCTTGTCTGTTTTTTTTTTCTTCAACCGATTCTCTGTCAGTAGACAGAGCCCCGACTAAGTCATCTTCTGCCTGAAGACAAAAGTCTTGTCAGTCGCGAGACAGGCGGCGAATTGCCTGGTTCGAAACGGCTACCCATCTTACCTCTGACCTGGAGCTCTTTATAGTAATGAACTAATTAATATATTCACCGGGTGTGGACTATTTACTCCACAACACACACACACACACACACACACACACACACACACACACACACACACATTCACACATACATACATACATACATATTCATGGTGTCCATAAAATCTCTTTACAACAAAAAAAAACTATTACAAAAGCAAATAAACAGACAATTATGTGGAAATTGTAAAAAAAAATGAGGAGTAGGTACTGAATATTTTTTAACTAATTTAATGCATCTGTTTATAGGCGCCATTAGTTGCACGAAGGACTTCAAAACGGTACTCGATTACTTGCCATGTTGATAAGCCGTAAAAAAAAAACAAGTCATTGAATCAAATTGATTTAAAATACAGTAATCATATATACAGGATGTCCATAAATTCTATTTATAATTTAAAAATAAAACATTATTACAATAGCAAATTAACAGATAAATATGTAGAAATTGTTATAAAATGAAGATATTGAAGTTTTTTTTAGCTAATTTAAGTTTTTTTAGCTAATTTAATACACCTTTACATGGGCGCCATTATTGCATTAAGCACATCAAGATGGTACTCGATTTCTTGCCATATTTGTTGTATCATAGCCTCATCAATGTTGGCAATCGAATCAATGATCTTTTGCTTTAGATCAGTGATGTCTCGTATCTTTATTCGATACACAATATCATTAACATAACCCCATAGAAAGAAGCCCAGGGGAGGGATATCTGGTGAACGATGTGTCCCCACCCTTTCCAATCCTCCCGGTCTGGAAATGTTTAATTTAGGAACCTACAAACATGCAGTCCCTAATGTGGTGGTGCACCATCTTGCTGGAAAATGATGGTTGCTTTCAGATCAGTAGTGCCGCATCAATTGTAATAAGAACTTCTGTAGTTTCGCTGAGTCTGAGTATCTGATTTTGTTTCAATAAACCATGACCGGTCCTGGGTATGACGATAAACTACGTCCAACAGCAAGTCCCATTATCAGGAGGTTTTGAGGAGCTTGGAACCACCTCTTAATTGCTGGTGTTCCCAGGTTCACCCTGACTCGGGGTGGTAGCACCTGTCAGGGTCCCAGCTATGGGCAAATAGTTAACCACAAAACTGACGTAAAAAGCATTATAAAAGTGTAAAAATGTGTTTTAATACCAGAGATACTTTGTAAAAGAATTGTTACCAGAAATAATTTTTTGAAGAAAAAAAAACAAACTATTACCAGCAATATATTTTTGAAAGAAAATATTACGAGCAATACATTTTTTAAAATATTATTACCAGCTATACATTTTTAAGGAAAAAATATTACCAGAAATAGATTTTTGACAAAACAAAATATTACCAGGAAATAAAAAGTTGTCGGCATTAAATAACCCAATGAGGTTGTTATGCCGTAAAACACAACAAACCAAATCAAACCATGACAGGCATTGTACATTTTTTTTGAGGAGTAATAATTTTTAGGGGTTTATGTAAATGTACCTCTTTCATCAACAGCATACCTGAAATACACAAATCCAATGTGATTAAAAACTTTGATAATCCCTGAGTACATAGAACAAATCTGATTAAGATATCTCATCAACTGCATTTGTAATATAGTTTTTTTTAAACTGTAAAGAGCCTTTATAAACACTCTGCATAATATGTGTGGGAAAATATGATATACATCCCTTTATCTATTAGAAAAATGTTAGGAAAATTAATGACGAAGAGGAGAAAATAATATTGACACATTTCTGATGTAGACCTAAAGGAAAAAAAAGCATCACACATTTGATTCTACTTTGTTATAAATTTACCTAATATACGTGTAAAACTAACCTCAAGATGCATCATATCAAATCGACTTCTTAATCATTCCACAAACACCACTAAAACGAGAGAGATTACTGATTGTTAAAAAATATGATAAAATACTATTAAAGAGAGAAACCAATAACAAAAGTAGAATTAAGAAGATGGAAGATAATGACTGACATTACATTTGAATCAAAGTTGACTGGAGATCAAGAAATCGGAAGAGATTTCCACAAGCGAGAAGTGCGTTGGAAGAAACTGTTAGCGTAGAACTTACAGTTATATTTAGCCATTGTAACTGTAAAATAATAAAACCTTGCCACAAATCTAGTACTGGAATTAAATTCATAAAGCCTCGGTAGCAGAGCGGAAACATTATCAGAACAATTACAGTAATTCTCCATGTATAATACGCCTTCATCCATAATACGCACATCTAAAATTGTGCTTAAAGTGTAGGAAAATGCTTCTACTAATGCATAATACGCACCCCTTGTTTGGCAATCAAACCCTATAAATTGTGCCTCTACAATTTCATTACGTTCAGTTTTTCCTACTATTATTAAAAAATGGATTTAAATATAGAATAATAACTTAGTTTTATGATAATTCTTATTTTATTTTACGGCAATTTTTAATGATTTTTTGTAGCTCTGCATAATACGCACCGTTGATTTTGCTCATTATTTTTTTAGAAAAAATGCGTATTATACATGTTCAATTACGTTACCCTGTAGTATTTACCGAAGTATTTATAGAAAAGGCACAGGGAAGCTACATTACGGCCGTGGGAAATAACTGATATAGACTTATAAAAATGTAAGATGATCTAACACGGCCCAGTGAACCAACTTTCGTATCAGCAGAACCAAGAATTAATTCAATATAATCCTTTCACTTCATGTCAGCAGAAAACGTTAATCCGTGATTGTGCAACGAGTCACTCACACGAAGGTTAGCATTATTAACCCTGCTGATGGGAGACATAAAGGCGTCCCCCCAGAAGAGTGCACTTTCGTTTCGGAGGTATTAAAGTTAACATACCAGTATCACGTTGAAACACCGGTTCTCCTTCCGAACATCGAAATTAAGCAATGTCGAGCCTGGTCAGTACTAAGATGGGTGACCTATTCGGAATGTCAAGTGTTGTAAACTTGGGAATGTGCGAGTGAAATAATGGGTACTGACTTGGAATAAAAAATCAGAGACCTGATTTCGAATCCTAGTAGTGTCAGTTTTTTTCTAACGCTTCCAAGATGCCCTGAGACAGCACATAAATGGAAGTATCACGAAAATATCTGACAATGCAAGATGAAATTTGGAGATTGTTGAGTCATGTGTGTGCAGTTGTCGGACAGAGTGTTATGTGAGGATTCATTTTTAATTCATTGATAAATATTATTTGATATTTTTATTATTATTACAATAATATTTCGACGCAGAGTATCTTCGACATCATAGAAGAAAATGTTAATAAAAAATTAATTAAAAATTAATAGCAATAGTTAATCTCAGTAGTACACACACACAAAGGACCCAGGAAAATTCAAACAAAAATAATGAAGATATTCGATCGAATAAATAATGTCATTAAAAGAATATTTAATTTCTGAATTTCAGATATTTTTGAGAGAAAAGACAAAATAGTTCAACAATTCCGAATCTGAGTGATCAAAACAAATGAGATGTTGATAATCGATATATCTTGAAATAGGGGAATATATTTTCCCTTCGTATTTATGGGCAATGTTGTAGACGAAGGTGCAGCAATTCCTAATCAGAGTGATCAAAACAAATGACAATTGGATACTCGATACATCTCGAAATAATGAATTTACTTTCATCTCAGATTCCTTGTCTATGGTGGAGATAAAGCTGCAACAATTCCTAGGCATTTTCTCTTTTATTCTGGATATTGTTTTGGTGGCTATGGACAATCAAAGGTGAAAATCAACATTAATAATTTAAATTTTATTCATTCACTGAAAATGTCTATTCTGCATAGTTGCAGTATAAATCGGGGGTTGGGCCATATAGATGCTAAAGAAAGGCAATTCTACCTGAGCAGGCGTCTTCCATAGGGATTACCTGACAATAATAAGCATTTACTTGGTTCAATATATATATATATATATATATATATATATATATATATATATATATATATATATATATATATATATATGAGAAAGAACAAGTGGAGTAAAAATCAACAATTCGTAGCATTTACTCTTTTAAAAAAGTGCTAATACAAAGTTGAGCAAAATATTATTATAGTATTTTTATTATAAATAGATTATATTAAAAATATATAAAATTTTAAAATTTCCTTAATAAATCATTTCATCACTGGTTATCTACGATCGCCTGAAGAAGTACAATCATAGTCTTGAAATATGAAAGCTTTTGTGTAGCAATGTAAAATGTTTTATTATATTCTATTTATAATAATAATAATAATAAAAAATAATAATAATAATATATATATATATATATATATATATATATATATATATATATGTTATAATTACTTTTTTAAAAAAATATTCCTTCGCTACATAAGAATTCTCATGTTTCAAAACCAAGAGCCGAAAACTTCAATATAATTATTAAAATTAAGCTGAATTAAAGTACGAAACTCTGTTTCATCTTTAAGCAAAAATTTAGGAATTTAGATTCTTAAATTTTCGCTTGAAGATGAAACAGAGCTTGAAAATTTATTTCAATTTAATTTCACTGATATTGATCGCTTTCTAATAAGTAACGCGCATACACTTGTTTTGGGAATCAGTAAATATTAGTCATTTATATCTGTCGATTCCCTAAGGCTAGCTTAGATGTGCCTTGCTTTGGGTCAAGTCACTCTTTGGATTACTGGCCTAGTGAATAAAAGCGTTGGTTGAAGTAATCCAATAAGTGACTTGACACAAAGAATTGTTAATTCAATACCTGGCCAGAACAGAGAGTTTTCAAGAGGAAAATTAACTGAAACTGATATATCCACTAAAGGCATGGCACGTGGAACTAGAACAATCTACCTCCGTGAAATAAATAAAAGGTTCGGTTCGAAATTCCAAAGTATATCAGCTGAAGAAAACGGAGTGAACAACGGTCAAAACGTCGTGAATATGGTGCAATAAAGATGAGGACGATAGTTCGAATGATGTAAATAGGTAAATATTGGTTGTGTATATTGGGGTCTCTAAGCATTTACTTGATGTGAGTATAGGTAAATATAGTCGGTTATATTCTAGCAGCTTCTTCCCACGAACCACTGCCATGTGGAATCGACTCCCAAAAAGATGTTTCCTCGATCTCTACAATCTTAACCTATTCAAGCTAGGATTAATCATTACCTCCCTCACCTATACACACAAATGGCCTCCTAACGTAACCCTATACATCGAGTGCTCCTGGGGCCCTGTAAAGAGTGACTCCCACTGTAAAAAAAAGAAATCATCGGTATAATCACTCTATTTTTGCAGCCTTGTGCCAGACTAAACTTATCGTTCTAAATATTTGCCAAGGAACACGCAGAATTGGGATGATTACAAAAGTTATCTTACAAATCAGTCGTTCATGAAATGGCGCCTATAAACAGGTGTATTTTTGTTGCTTTGTTTCACACTAAACTTAATAAATACCTACTTAATTTATCGGATTTCCGTGTCATATGCGCACCTATTTTTTTTAGGCTCAGTGTATTGTGAGCAAGAAATCAGATAATGTCGTGAAAGTCTTTCGAATCTTTACCACCACTCACGCGCTAGCCCCGGGGATGCACTAGTCGAATGTTGATTATCGTCTTTTCGTGCCACTCGCTGACTTTATCCGGATTCAGGCTCACTCGGCAAACACAGATAATTCTCACTTAGCTATACGGAAGCAAACGAATATATAAGCGAACCGCCCCCTACTGGCAAAAACGTGACGACACTGCATGGAAACTGAGATGCTGGCAAATTGTGTTGCTATTAACAATTTCATATTATTGGAATATTTTCATAAGATAACGTTTCGAGCTGTGGACAGTCGCTTACGTTATACTTAATTTCTGACGTGTTTATTTTTCCCCATTTATTGCTTTTTTTTATCGCAACTGCCAGGTCATTTTAGAATTTTGACGCTTATATTAGCAGACTTGGTTGTAAAGTAAACATATATCCTCTATCTTGATTAGAACAAGAATCTCGCGATATTGGTAGTACGTATGATATTGATGAAACCTTACTGACCGAACATCGGACCAAATTTACATTCATTCATATAGCTACATTGTCCTCCATACGATTTTCTCAGAAACTTATATGAATCATCGCCATCCCTTTCGTATTCTAGTAAGAATTATGTTCCATTCGGACAACTTCGAGGAAGGGTTCCGGGCTGGGCGAAACAGTCTCCCTGCAGGATGGACATAACTCCAGGCAGGATAGAAAAGATTACCGACAGGCTGAGACACCCGGCAGAATAGAATAGTGTTCCGGCAGGATGAAACAGACTCCCAGCTGGGTGGAACAGATTCATGGCAGGATGTTTTCCCAAGTACTACAATCTTGACCTAGTCAAGTCTATGGATCACCTTTTAATCTTTCCTGCACATACCCATGGACTTCACTTCTTGCTCTTTCATATGTTCATACCTCGCCACATATTAACCCTCTCCCTTGTACTGGGTGAACATTAATATTAAAAAATCTAATCGTAGAAGTCGTAATAGGTTAAATTTGTCCGACATTCGATGATGAAGTATTTTCATTAATTTTTATTTGGACAAGATTATAAGTTCGGACTCAAAATGGATTCCGGCTCGTATTTCCACACAAGATCGTTACATTCATTTAGTTGCTAATAACATTGGGAAAGGTATGAATTCAATTTTTATCAATCCCAACGATGGGTAAATAGTACGAGAGACAGGGTTAAGACTGTTTTGGATGGCAATCGGTCTAGAAGTAAAACGAGGAATTCAAAAACTGTATGTAACCCTGGTGAAGTATATACTATGCAGCTAAGGAAAGGATCTTTCGCATTGGCACGATGATCCTACGTTCGACCCTTATGTGTCATTCCTGTTATTTAAACTCCAAACTCGTTTTAGATTCTATGGCTACTGTGCAAAGTGTCTGCATTGTAAAATAAAGAATTAGCCCTCCACCATGTTCGAATCATGGTGGAGGGCTAATTCTTTCAAAAAAAGAGAGTAATGTCTCACTTGTTATCTAATTTTTGTCAAAAACAAAAATAATTTCCATGCCTGCTGATGACTGAACGAACCGTCGAAAGTACTTCCGTATTTAACGATGACCTAATACAGTTTATAACTGAAAAAAAAAAAAAACTAGGATCATTACATTCATCGAGTGATTACTGCGTTAATACAACTTTAAAATTTAGTTAGCGAATGGATTTCGCCATTTTATATAATTAACTTTACTAATTTACTTTTTGTATGAATGATTTATTTTAATATATATTGAACTGCACCACATATTTGATTTAAAAGAACTGATACGGCGTGCAAATTTTCGGGATAACAACCGAGACATTACTCTACTTATTGAACTATTTAGTTAATGTCACGTTGACTGATAAACTCCTGCAACAAAAAAAATTTTAAATTGCCATATTAGTAAAAAACGCACTCACTTAATTTTCAAAATAATTCAACCTTAGCGTTGCGACTGCTCGCTCCAAATGTTTGTATCCGTTATCAATAACACATTTCAAATAAACATATTTCAATTCGCATTATATTTTTTCGTCTCGGGTGCTACCTGAATTTTACCAAAAACAAAATAATTCTCATGCCTGATGATGATTGGACGAACCGACGAAACTACATGCATATTTAAGGATGACCTAATGCAGTTTATCACTTTTTAAAAATAAGGATGATACAATTCATCCAGTGATTAGTGGGGTAATTCATCTTTAAAATTTAGTTAGTGAAGTGATTTCGCCGTTTTATATCATTAACGTGACTAATTTACTTTTTGTATCGATGATTCATTCTAATATATATATATATATATATATATCTATATATATATATATATATATATATATATATATATATATATATATCGTCCTTTTGTACAATTTTCACTGTACCTATTGCTTCCTTATATATAGTTGGTGTAGCCGTAATAGTTTTAAATTGACTGATTTTTGTAAATGAAGCATTAACGTTAAGCGAGATTATCTGTCATTTTAATCGTTTTATCGCATCTCCCCCGTCGTTCACATTCTACGGCCGCAATGTATACAGACCTGGTTGTAAAGTAAAGGGCATGCTTTCGTTGAGATTTGACTACATATGTTAACGCCGTTGAAAATTGTAAAAAAGAAAATTCAACAGATTTAAGTAGTATCACTAAAATCTCAACTCTGTGCAAAAAATAGGCTCACACGAACTTCAAATTCAAATTCCCACATTAGCATTTATTAACCTATTAGCGATGCTATCTCAAATGCTGTTTAAGCTTTGAAAAAACAGACAACATTCTTGTCGTTTGCTAAAAAATGAAAGATCACAACCAGAAAATGATTAACAATCTTTTCCTTCCTAAAAATCAAAATTAAAAATTGGGAAATATATTTATTAAGTAATAAAACTGCTGAGGTTAGTAAATCTACCTTTTAACATCTTGTGATCATTTTTTTTAATAAATAGCGTAATGTAAATTAATAAAATAGTCTTTAGTATAATTCCACCTGGGGATTGTAAACAGAACTGAATTCTCAAATTTTCGCATACTCAAATAAACTTATTGAATACTATGTTTCTTCTTGAAAATTATTTCTTGTTTTTAAAGTATTTTCATGAACCCATTTGCATAGTTTAAATTACTAATATTACCCCGGCCTTATATACAAATCGTAATTATAGCAGTCGAAATAGTACTGAATTTATCGGTAGACACTCCATTTGATTGTTACGTTACAAAAACACGGAAAATAATGTAAATTGTGTATTTTCAAGTGATAAATTTATACATTTTATCCTATACTAACACAATTAATTTCTTTTGTTCTGTAAAAAGAAAAAAAACACTTTTAGTACGAACTTTGTTTGCTAGGAACTTTATAACTTGTTTCTTTCAACTTAAATGTTAACAAAGATTAATTTCATCTTCAGTAATAAAATTATTTCAATTTCTAGGGCTGTGTTTCAAGATTATTTCTTTTCTTCTGTTTTATGGCACATTTCCTCTACAAATATTGATAACCACTCTCGATTCGAACACCAAAACCAATATTGATGACCAGCCGAACACTACTACAAATATTGATAAAACCGCCGACGTTCCGAACACATCTACAAGAAAATCTACAAAACTTAGGGATCACCGTTTTTTCCTACAAAATTGAATCTGAAGTCAAACTCCAAATTTGATCGATGTTTCAGACACCACCACAAAATTCGTTAATTTGCCATATAGAACCGTCGATATTACGTAACATTTCGGTATTCTTTTCTTTGTTTCTAACGAAATTTTTCTGTTTCTTAATATTTTGCTTAGCTTTTGGAAGACAATTTTCCCTATCCCAATACGTCTTCGGATTTTGGTGTCGCACTTGCCGTTCACCGTTGAAAAACTACCAAGATATTTAAAATCTTTGTATTAGTTTCATTTTGGCTTTTGGATTTGAAGCGGTTTCATTCATTATTGTTAACGTTAGACCAGATAATCTCATCTTTTATAGCGCAAAGCTCAGATGATGTTACATTCTACGACCTCTATGTGAATACGAGTAATTTAGATTGAAAAATAAATAATTAGCCGTCATCTAGTAAGTAAGACGAAAAACGGTATTTGTGTCCGTTCATAGTAGAAAGTAAGAAATGGAAATCAAAATGTACATACTAAGCAAATACTAATGGCTGTCTACAATAATGGCTGGAAGGAATTATTTTTTTCTTTGTTTTCTCTGAAACTTTATTGACATTTTTTTTAGATCGCCAAGACTCTTTCTATTGTGTCTCCTTTAGATTCGTGATTATTACGACCAGTAATCACAAGAAAATTTCTAGTCTTTTGTGAAAGCAGGAGTGGTTACGATTCTCGAATTGCAAAATTGCCGAATTCCTCTTGAAGGTTCAATGATTTTCATTCTTTTGATGTTACTTTTGTAAGCCAACGAATGACGTTATTTACGATGAATAAAGATCATTTCACTCATCGTGCAGTTCGTAAATTTAAAACTCAGATTTGGAACGCACTATTTACTTTCCCGTAACAATATAATTTCATTGATTTCAAGAATAGAACGAGTTAATGGCCAAATGTTTCGAAGATTTCGGGAACGGAATATTCTACTGACATGTGTTGGTTGGTTGGTTTATTTGTTTAACGCCATACGAAATCTTTATGGGTCATTTAATTCCGAAATTTAATTTTCTTGGGAGCTTTGGTAATTTTTTTTTTAATATTAAAATTTATTACTGGTATTTTTACTATAAAAATGAATTTTCATAATATAGTGTCATCACTATTTCTCCATACTTGGGATTCTAACAAGTTCTATCACCACGGGTCATTGTTGACCTAGGAATAAAACCAATTAAGAAGTGGTTCCACGCTCCTCAAAACATCTAGATCTGAGGTCTTGCTGCTGGATGTAGTTTATCGTCATACCCAGGACAGGACATGTGTTTTTGCCTTTCTGAGTTCGTATATACATATCTAAGTATACTTAAATGGTAATGGTGATATTTGCTGGCAACATTAGTCATTTATTGACCGAAAATCCAATAATAATGTCGATTAAAATATAAATATTTATTTTTCTCTTAAAACAATGTTTCAGAAAAATTCAAATGCAATATCAATCGTTATGTTCTATCTTGTGTTTTCATTCTCATATTCTCCGACACTCAATAACCCTTTGTGTCTTAGTAGCTTTATTCTCTAGCTT
This sequence comes from Acanthosepion pharaonis, assembly GCA_903632075.3. NCBI lineage: Eukaryota > Metazoa > Mollusca > Cephalopoda > Sepiida > Sepiidae > Acanthosepion > Acanthosepion pharaonis. Next base: position 414,416 of record CAHIKZ030000738.1, read on the forward strand.
TGTGTAAAATGATAAAAAAGGGTTGTTTTTTTGGGGGGGTGGGGCGGGGGTCTGTTATTGTTCTATTCTTTATTGATAGGGGTTTCATTCTTTATCATTTATTTGGAGTAGTGTGCTATGTCACTTTTTTTTAAGTTACATGTGCCATCAGTTTCGTTACTCTTGTTGAAAGTGTTTTATTGATAGTGATTTTCCAAGCGTAGCTCAGATGTGGCACAAGGCCGAAAGTATGGGGCACCCAGTGAGAATCGAACTTCGTTACTCTTGTTGAAAGTGTTTTATTGATAGTTTTTTTCAAAGGGTAGCTCAGATGTGGCACAAGGCCGAAAGTATGGGGGCACCCAGTGAGAATCGAACTCACTACTCAGTCATAATTGTTCTAGCAAGACAAGCTTGCTAACCATTACACCACATCGAGGTGCCCTTAGTGATTTTCTAAGCCCGGCTTAGATATGGCACAAGGACGAAAGTATGGGTCACCCAATGAGGATCGAACTCACTACTCAGTCGTAATTGATCTAGAAAGATAAGCTTGCTAACCATTACACCACGCCGAGGTGCCCAAAGTGTTTTATTGATATGGTAAATTGTTAGCATCATTAATATTTCCATGACAGATTTCCTGGAATTTCAACAAGCAATATGTATGTAGTTGTAGTAAAACTGGGTTTCCGGTTAGGGTCTCTTTTGCTGGTTTCACATTAATACCTCAGCGATGACATGAATTAAGTTACCTTTACATTACAGAGCGATAAAAAGTGTATTAATCTCGCGGTCTGAATACCACCACAGTGTACAGCGGAAAAGGCTTGTCAATAAATACTTCAGAAAAACATTCTCCCATGTTATTATTATTTAATAATAATAATTATTATTATTATTAGTCAATCATTAAAAGTATGTTTTGGTCTTCGGTCTAAGCTATTCTGCGTTTAATTTTATATAAAAGCCTTTAGGAAAGTCATGTACCTAATCTGCATTTTCAGATCAGTATCCTAAACATGAAATGATCAAAAATGCCAATAAACATTACAGCTTTAATATATATATATATATATATATATATATATATATATATATATATATATATATATATATACAGGGTGTCTCAAAATAATGTATACACTCTTCGAATCGTTATAACTTATTCAATTTATGCACTCTGACTTGTAAATAAGATTAACACAAAAGAAAGAATACACATTTAAAGAATTTGAGAGTAAAATATACAAAAACATTCAAAACTTTAATAAGATAAAAGCTAATTGGGGCAATGGCGGAATGTTCATATAATGATGAGTTCACATCAAATGCTCAAAATGGTTGCCGTTCTGTTCAATACACTTTTCATAACGTGAAGAAATAGACCTACAAACGCCCAGTATCATTTCCTCTGGTATTTGAGCACATTCTTCTTCAATTGCTACTATCATTGCAACAATTCAGGCTTCCTGCTTTAAACTTTGTCTTTTAGAAACGTCCATAAAAAGAAATCCAAGGGTGTCAAATCTTGTGATCTAAGTGGGTATTCAACTGTCGCACTTCTTCCAATCCATCTGTTTTTCATATTTTCATCCACATTATTTTGGGACACCCTATATATATATATATATATATATATATATATATATGTGTGTGTGTGTGTGTATGTATGCATGTATGTATGTATATATATACTTTATAATAACAGAGAAAAGTTAAAAAATAATTTTTAGAAAAAATTCAAAATAATAACAAAACTTGGTTAGCTGTGCCTGACAGACTATATTGAATCAATTGCTAGGTTAGCTGCTAGGAAAGTTGGTGCATTTTGTCTTGCGTAACAATTTTTCTCTTCAGCATCCATCTTATATATCTATAAGTCTGCCATTAGCCTATGCTCAGAATATTGCTGACACATATGGACCGGTTCCCCTGCTATTTACCTAGAGGTCCTTGATAAAATCTAAAGAAGAATCAGCAATGTTATGGGTTCTGGTCTGGCGGCTCGGCTTCACTCATTTTGCCACCGCCGTGTCTTTTCTTTTAATCTTTCCATGGTAATTGTTAGGGTGAGCTCTTCGATATGTTACCTATTTTAATTTTAGTGTAGAGTGGCTCAAATCCTTATCAATTCACAACTGATTTGGCTAGATGCTGCCGTAAGTTCTATGCTAACAATTTTTTTCTCACATTTCACGGTTGTGGAACTCTCTACCGGCTTCATGCTTTTCAGCCATCTTTAATCTGTAAAAATTTAAAGGCAATATCAATCGCTATCTATTGTCCTCATGTTGACGCTTTTCTCTTCCCGCTCATTATTAATGTTTCTGTTCCTAATTCTTCCACACTTTGTAACCCCCTTGTGTCTCAGGGACTTTACTGCCTTGCATGGGGTGATAACGATTAAAGAAAAAAGTAAAACATGACGACAAAATACGATTTATCTTACATTTTTTCGCATCGCTTTAAAATTGTTATCTGCAAACTCTGGACATTTATAAAAAGGAACAAATCATTTTAAGCACTTAAATAAATGAACATCAAGAAATTACTGGTCCTTACATTCCAGAAACCCTTTTTTGGTTTATAGATAAAAATGATTTTTAAAAACAGCTATACAATTTAAATCATACATAAATATACATTACAGAAGAAATTAAATATAATTCACTTTTGAGATATTCATACTGGTTTTTTATGTTTGTCAATAGAAAGAATTGGTAGTGTAAATCAATATTGTTAACATAATTCTCAGTAAGTCTGAATGATTTGTTTTTCTTTAGAGCTTATCAAACATTTGAGGACTTATAGTTTGGTAGTCTAAGTTTTTCTTTGGGAAATAACGGGACTAAACTGAATTTTTAACTGTGGTGAGGACAGCGGAAAAAAAAAACTTGACTATTTTTTTCTAAGATGCCATGTTAGTTTATAGATAATAAAGAAAAGGAATCTTTAGAGAAGTGTAATTACCTACGTCTTAAAAAGTCATAACATCTAAAAAACAAACAATAAATCATTGCGTATTAACACTGGTATGACATAAAGTGATATCGAGTTTCTGCAATATTCCAGTATTCTTTTCAATATTCTAGGCATTTTCAACAATTACATCCTTAAAATTCTAACAGTTTTCCCTTGCCTTGACTCTCATCATTTTTTTAGTAATTTTACCGAAGTAAGACGATAATGACACTAAGACGCAAGGGGTTACTAATTGAGTGAAAGATTGAGAAGACTTTGGTGAGAAGAAAGGAGAATAAAAGAAGAGGATTCCGGAAAGCAGAAAATGGCAATTGATGTTGCATTTAAATATTTCAAGATTGTAGATGGCAGGAAGCAAGAAACTGAAAGACAGTTCCAGAGGTAAAAAGTGCGAGAAAAAATACTATTAGAATAGAACTTCCGGTTATATTTTGCTAATTCAACACGATGAGACCTATCTGCCAATCTGTCCATACCCTTCATTCAGTCGTGGTACCAAGTAGGAGAGCTATATTTATTTGTAAAAAATGTGGCATAAGGCCAAAAATGGGACTGGGGAAAACGTATGGTCTTCTCTCTTAACATTAAACAACTAGCCACAAACATTGACCCAAATATACAACAATACTCCTTACACCAAAACAACGTATCCTTACTCACAATTCTTGCTACAGTCACCATAATACCACAATGTATCTATGAAAGTCCTAACTAATCCCCCATATGTACAATTCATTGTCTGTGGGGAGGGAAATAAAACAACAATTTAAAAAATATAACCCTAATGAATAGAAGAGCGATGTTTATTCTGTACAATACAGAAATGTGGCACATGGCCAAAGGGGGGATTGGGGAAAGAACGGTTTTCTTCTGTCTTAACTATAACTTAGCTAGCCACAAACGCTGACCCAATCGTACAAAACAATATTCCTTACACCAAAACAAACACATTCATACGTACTATTCTTACTACAACCACCATAATACCTCTTTGTCTCTATGAAAATCCTAACTAGTCCCCATATTTACAATTCGTTGTCTGTAGGCGGGGGGAATAAAAAAAACAATTCTAAAAGTTAATCCCAATGAGTATTTACAATGAATAGAAAAGCGATATTTATTCTGTACAATACAGAAATGTGGCACAAGGCCGAAAAGGGGATTGGGGAAAGGACGGTCTTCTTCTGTCTTAACTATAACTTAGCTAGCCGCAAGCACTGACCCAAACGTACGAAACAATATTCCTTACACCAAAACAACACATTCATTCGTACCTTTCTTACTACAACCACCATAATACCTCTTTGTCTCTATGAAAATACTAACTAGTCCCCATATTTACAATTCGTGGTCTGTGGGGGGAGGGGAATAAAACAACTATTCTAAAATTTAACCCAAAATGAGTATTTACAATATGCATATAAAAACTATTTACAAGAAACTAAAGAAAATAAGATTAGTAATAAAACCCCCCACAATTTCCTAAATGTGACAGAAACATCACTTCACTGGCCGAAATCAATGCGGGACTATAATAGTATAAACCACTCATTCATCCCAATCACTCACACTGTCATGCACTCATTCAGACACAACAACAAATACGAAAAAAAATCACTCACACGAAAACGAAAGGCGCCCCGCATCCACCAGCGAACTGACATCACTGACCACCTAACGCGGGAGGGGATGGGGAATTAAACTTAAAGAAAAAACAAATGGGGACAGAAATAAAAGGGGGACAATGAGCATACATACCCTAGCTAAGTTAACTGAAAAAGGAAACTAAATCATCAAAAAGGAAAACCTAAGCTAGCCTAATTTCAGGAAAAGCAATATCCTGATGCCTAACCGGCATCAATGTGCCACTCAAAGTCAGCTCCTTTCACACGACACAAGCGCGCAAGATTCACCCACCTTTTGCTGAATTCTGATGAAGTGAGCCGCCGCCTTTCTGTCCTAATCTTGACTTTAAGCTGATGCTTAAAGTACAAGATCAGTTGGGAAGAGGTGAACTTCTCGCCTCCATAGAATCCCTTCTGACGTGTCGTCCAAACCACGACTCTCATAACACCTAGCAAGCAGTGGAACACATACTGTTCAGCCTTCGTCAGCGGCGGTGCCACATTGCTACAAACGGAAACGGACTGAAGGACAAAGGACTTTCCCTGCAGCATGCGGACCATGAGGCCTTCAACAAACTTGACCAACGGCACTACCTGGCTGCAATGAAAGAAGGCGTGACCCATGGTCTCGACCTCCCCACTACAACGTCGGCAGTTTGGAGAATTCTCCAAGCCAGCTGAGCAGAGTCTCTTGGCGACCCAGAGGGCCCTACGTATCACCAGCCAGGTGAGTGATGCCTCATCGTTATTGAGGCATTTCAACCCGGGCGCCCAAGGCCATATTGAGCGAGCCTGCTGCCTCGTCAAACCGAGCTCGTCAATCAGATCATCATGCACGGCCCCCCTGACTAAAACTTGATATAATGCCCTACGAGACAGCGCCTGGACGTTGGAGAGGCCATCCGACGCCCGTAAGAGGCGCTTCAGAGCAATACGACATTCACGATAGAAGGAGCATTCGGCTCGGGGTAAACGGCGGGCCTCCTCCTCGCACGAATGCACACTTCTCAGGGATGGGAAGTTCTTACGGGCGTCTTCCTTCAGGAAGGCGCCGTCCTCATCCGAATCGCGACACATTCGATCCAGAAAGCTAATGCGAAGCATGTATTGACGAATCTCAATGCTTGGCATGCCCAGACCGCCTTCAGATGGATGAAGGCAACAGATCTCCCGACTGACTCTGGCAGCCTTGCCTCCCCACAAGAAGGAGAACAAGAGCTTCACTAACGCCAGTAAAGTGTCACACGGAAGTGGAAGCACAGAGAGTCGGTAAAGGAGAATCGGGTAGATGTGTGAAACACAAACTTCCGCCCTCCCCTTTAAGGAAAGATTCCTCCGAGACCACAATTTAATTGCGATCTCGGCCTTCCCTCGCACCTCCGACCAATTCATTTCCAACTGGAGATCAGGACCGAAAAAGACGCCGAGAATCTTGACCGGCCCATCCGTCCAGCGGAAAGGTCCGGGAAGAGAAACTCCCTTCCACGCACCCAACCGCAAGCCAACAGACTTATCGCGGTTGATCTTGGCCCCTGTCACCATCTCATAACAACTGATTTCTTTGCTGACTTCGTCAATCTCGGCTCTGCTCGACACAAGAGCCGAAACGTCGTCAGCATAGGCAGAATACCTGGCCGATGTGCTACCACCGGGCAGGGAAATTCCACGTAGGACCGGATTCGCCTTTAACTTGCGAAGGAAAGGTTCCAACGCAAGAACGTAAAGCAAAGGCGATAGTGGACAACCCTGACGAATGGAGCGAGACAATACGAAAGGCTCCGATCGTACCCCATTCACCTCCACCAGCGCACCGGGAGTCGCATACAGAAGTCGGATCCAGGTGCGAAAGTACGGCCCGAAACCGGCCGCCGAAAGAACAGCCTCCAGAAAACGATGGTCAACCCTATCGAAGGCCTTGGACTGATCTAAATTGATCAGCGCGGCTTCACTGTCGACTTGCTCGATGATCAGGCGTACCATATGAAGGTTGTCCTGAATAGTCCTGCCCTTCACAGCACAAGTCTGTTCCGAACCAATCAGACTAGACAGGACAACCTGCAAACGGTTAGCCAAGATCTTAGCCAAAATCTTTAACTCTGTGTTTAACATAGTTAAAGGGCGAAAGTTACCTAACCCATCTCCACCGTTTTTGTCCTTGCGTAACAACTTGATCACGCCCCTGGTGAAGCGTTGGGGTATAGACCCCTGCTTCATCCAGTTGCCGAAAATCAGTGCCAGCAGCGGAACAAAAACGGGCGACTGCCTCAAGTACACTTCGTACGGAAGACCATCAAGTCCCGGAGATTTGTCCAGGCCAACCTGTTTCAACGCTTCCCAGATTTCCGACTCTGAAATTGGACCCTCGCACCTAGCTGCTTCAGCTGCCTTGAGGCAGGGAAAGTCAGCCAAATAGGCGTCGAACTGAGCAGGGCTCAGACCGGGCTCCCTGGTGAAAAGATCCTGAAAGTAGTCACGAAAAGCCTCACATATGCCCTCGTTTGTTGTCCGCTTATCCGGCAATGTGACGCATGCGATATGCCGCCGAGATGCATTCCGAGCTTCCTCTGCACGCAATTCAGCGGCCATATTCGTCGCCTCAGAGGACATTCTTTTTAACCTAGTTCTAACTACCAGAGCTTCCTCCTTCTTGATAAGCAAGGAGGCCAACTCTGCCTTAGCTAAGGCTATTTCCCCACTATCACGGGATTTCACCGCCCGATCCCCTTTCTGCTCTAAAGCCGTTTGCGCCGCTAATCTATCTAGATTGAGCCGACGACTATAATCAGCAGCAAACGTTCGGATTTTGGATTTTAATTTATCCCACCAGGCATTTCCCACAACCGCTCCCGTCAGTTCCCTCTGTATCATTAGTAAAAGCTGGTCCCGGAAATCTTGCTCACCAAATAATGATGAGTTTAATTTCCAGTAGCCAGCCATCCTAACCTTAGGCTTATCTAAGTTTACACGGTCCAGGACAAGCCTATGATCCGTATAAACTATCTCATGGAAACTTGGACACCCTAAGAGCCCTACATCGACTCTCCTAACTAAGACTCGGTCTAGATAACTAGCCGAGCCGCCACTATTTGTCCAAGTCCACACTACCTCCCGAGGGTGTTCATTCCGGTACTTATCGACAAGATCAAACCTGTCGATAAAGTCCCGAAATGGTTTCACGTCTCGGTTGTTAGTACCCGAATTTGTCCCTATGCGATCTATATCGGGATCAAGGACGGCATTCCAATCACCCACTACAATGAATAGAAAAGCTCATTAGAACAATTGTCATGAAAATATTTATAGAAATCAGTGAAGTCACGTGATGAGAAAGTGATTGAAGTGGAGATGCCAGATCAAGACAATAACATGAAATTTCTGCTACATTTGATCTGGTGATATATCTCGAGATTCTAGAAAAAATCCAATGAATGCTTTGGATTTTTTCTAGAATCTCGAGATATATCACCAGATCAAATGTAGCAGAAATATTCAATGCACAGATGAATGGTAGATTTATAAATGTGTAAGATGTATTCCGACGAGAGAAACTGTCTGGCACGAAACCGTGGATCAAGTTTCCAAGCAGCGGACCTAGCAAATGATTCAATATAATCACTCCATTCCATGCCAGTGGAAAACGTGAAAGCAAGAAAACTGAATGCGTTTCTCTTCTGGAGGTTAGCCTCAGACATGCTGATGTCAAAATAGCTTCCCTCTGGGGATCAAAAAATACGCGTTACGTTTTGGAAGAGTTACAAGTAACGTAGGAACCACTAGAATTATAATAGGATTTTAATCTTCCAGAGAAAAAAACTACTTAAATGAAAACAAATATAAAATAAAATTGACAAACAATATAAAATTGTATTTAGGGATTTTGACCCTCATTACAATGATTAGGGATTTTGACCCTCATACAATAGATCGCATGTCATTTCATTTCAACAAAAGGATGAGCCCAAAATGCAAATTACAAATGGGGGATATTAAAATCAAATAAGTACAGTGATCTAAATGTCTGGAAAGTGTTCTGAGGAGGGAAAGTGCGATATTGAAATCTGAAAAAGTATTGGAATTGCCAAAGATGCATTCCAAAAGCTAAGCAGGGTGTTGAGAGACAAAAAAATCGTTAGAAAAAAAGAAATATGTATTGATCTGTTATATGATATCTGTCTTCCTGCAAGGTAGCAAATTCCGGACAATGTCCTCAAAGATGATGACGAGAGCTGAAGCATTAGAAATGTCGTTCTACAGATAGAAGCTGAGAATGCCATAGACGGAACATCTGAGAAACAACGAGGTTTTGGGGAAAATGAAAAATAAAGGAAACATATTTAACATCAGGAAGAGGCAGTTGAAATTTCTGGGGCAAGTAATGAGGAAGGAAAGCCTGGAAAATCTGATACTCACAGGGACAGAATGAGGGCAAGAGACATCGAAGAAAGCAGCGCGTAACATACTTGAGCGCTTGTGGTTTGGGAGAAATAACACAAAAATAAAACTTATTAAGAGCTACAAGTAACAGGAAGATGTAGAGGGCTGTGATCGCATACGACTTGAAGGGATACGACACAGAAGATCACACCGGAATGTAACTGATTTGGGTCGATTCTGCGGCGGTTTCGGTTCTGCAAATTCACGTATAAATAATTTCAAAAAGTGCATTTGAAATTTTAGTAGAAAATATGGATATAGAAAAAAATGATATTCACCTACACTAGCCACTCAAGATAGAGGGTTTCAGTCGAAACTGTATTGATAAAAAGGTGACTGATATGAATGAAAGAAGGTGGCAGAAAGTGAAAGTCGTTAGAATAAAGAGGACTGTTAAAAGTTCTTGTTAACTGGAATAGGTCAATCTTGAAGTGTTCAGTGAAACAGCCGCAAAGTAGTTTTTCTTGGGAAAAGCGGAGAGGAACTTTCTGATTACATACTGAATACTAAAGAAATAAGGACGATTCGACACAAGGGAAAGAAGATGTACAAGGCCATGATTGCCTAAAAGGAAAGGACACGGTACATGAGAGATGAAGAAGAGTTTTCCTCTTGGCTCTTTTCCAGGTTTATTTAAAAATGTATCCCAATTTTTTCATTCTACATACCCTCCTCACACCCATAACAATTTCTGAATCTACGAAATGAGTATCCGTGTGTGCGTTCACGCATTAAATGAAATTCTTGCATTCCCAGATGAACGGTCATGATAACCCGGCTCGCTTGACGTATACGACGAAAGTGAAATGCCCGGAGTTAAAATCAATAACTGTCAGATATTTGTCTATATTTCTGAGATGAGTTATTGTAATTATCAACGCTATTTACACTGTTCAGACTGTCGTCCTCATCTTCGCTGCTGTATGCAAGGAGAGGTGGCCCAGTCGATAAAAGTGTTGGTTGAATCCAACGACTTGACCCAAAGAGATGCGAGTTCAATACCTGGCTACAGCAGAGGTGAAAAAAAAATATTAGAGAGTTCAGTTAAAGGGAGATAACTGACACTCGGAAAGGAAATGGACCGTGGAACTAGAACAATCTACTCGAGTGGACGAAATAAAGGGGTTAGTTCGACATTCCAATCACGTGACTAAGGTGCTTATAGCACCGAAGATGAAGATAACAGTTCAAGCAATGTAAATAGTGTTAGGTATTTATTAACATTATCGTTGAACAGGAAACAAAGCTAACCCGACAACTGTTTAACGCCTGTATTAATGTTATATAAATATATATATATATATATATATATATATATATATATATATTTACATTATTTTCATGCGGACACTTGTCAGTATCTTTGTTGTTATGATGAGTGTAATAAATCTGATCATAATTTCCACTTAAATGCTGCCTTAATTAAAAGGGGAAGAAATTTACTAAGATGAAAATGCATTGAAAGTGCACTAGTTTCTGAGGTTTCAACGATAAATTTGGATCCAGTGTCTTGAAACATTTCATCTTTAATGACAGACCTCTGCGATCGCAATGCAGAATACTATAAAAAAAAAAAAACATTAAAAACGATAAAATAAATACAAACAAAAGCTAAGTGAAGCGGTATGAAATTGGCAAAGCTGTAAATCGAGTCTCATCGGATGCTCGAAATTTAAAAAAAATATAAGTTCAGCGAGCGTGACTAATCAGCGTTTTTACGGGAATTATAATACACGTTTTTGTTTAGGATTTCGCTACATACACACACGCACACATACACATATGTGTATATATGAGAATTGTAGTTTGAAAACAGTAAAATCGACATTTCTAACCGAAACGCTCCTCTGTGGCCAAATCGGTAAAGCACATCAGACAATATGACGATTCCGTGTAGGATACAGGTTCGATTCCTGTCGGTGGATGTATATATTCTATGAAAATTTCTCGGACATTCTGGCCGGTAAATGTCGTTAATACTGTTTATTATAAACAAAACATTTACTTAAATATTTGTATCTATAAAAAAGAACGTATAAACATAAAAATGTCTTAAAATTTATATGTATATAAAACAAAATATTTCATAATCTGTATTTTTCAATTTCTTAGATGATTTAAGTGGATATTACTCATGTATTTTAACGCATTTAACAGCTATAGCATAACATACTTACAAATAAGCAAAAATTAAAAACATGTATATACGATTATGAAATTACATCTACAAGCAAGAATAGCGATACAAAGAAAAAGAGTGTGAAACATTTAGCATAGTTTTAGCACAATATACAATTATTTTGTTTTGTTTGAAAAAATAAATGAACTTTCTTCTTTTTACAGACGTCATAATGATCTTGAAGCCACTTGATTTACAGTTCTAGAAACTGATTTGTTCTAAGTATTTCCAATCTCAATACTTCTGGATTTCAAAACTGTTTAATGTTTTTCCGAGCCTGTGAGCTGCTACATAGCGTTATTGTAGATTTGGTCACTAAAACAATTGTCCGCCCATCTGTAAAAGATGAATCTATAATTTTCGAGTAGCGAATCTCTTTTTTCTGGTAGAAGAATAAATGCCAAAAGAGCTAGTATTTATCTAAAATTCCATAATGCATTACTTAAGTTGCGTATTTTTAAAAATCCCTTTATGAAATCTTCCAGTTCCTTCAAAAAAAAGCGGATAATTCGAGTTAAATGAAATAGAATTTTTAAATCATCACCCATCCAGGTGTTTCAGTAATTTCTTATTTACCATTCTTCTTTTTGAGCTGTTCGTAGTTATTTACAAGTTCACAGATAAACGGATATTCGATATTGGTTGATGCGCTGTTTCCTCCAAATTCTTCACCCATTACTATGCGAAACACTCGGTCAAGAACATGATGTTTGATAACCAATGAATTATGATTCTTCCAGTTTCTTTTGAGTAAATAATGTTTGTAAGTGAATGACAATCCAATTCCAGCTTCTTCCAGCGTTCACATCCGTAATGCCTGCAACAATCATCTTCAAGCTTTTCCATAAATTGTATTCATCCAGAACAGATGTTATTCCTTTAACAATCCGATTTTCCATTTGTAGATTTAATGCTTCTAACTTAACTTGTCTTCTTTCATTCTTCAAAACAAACACTTGATATTCTTGGCTATCAATTCGTTTGCCATCAAAATGCAATGAACAATTTTCTAAATGTAGTGTGTTCTTCATTTCTTCTTGAAGTTTAACAGTTACTTTAATAGTGGGGTCTGTAAATACCAGATTGAGAAAGTATCCCAACGTCACTCCCTTTTTGAGATAACTGCTGATTAACATTTGCTGTTTTGATGGTTGATAAATTTGAAGATGTTACTAAATTGGTTGCAATTTTGGTTTTTCTTGTGGATTATTCTTCAGAACTTTCATATTCACTATCTGATTCAGTCTCTTATTCGTAAGTTGAAGTTTTTGTTACTGTTGCTGAAATTCGCTTTTAGGTCACTTTCCTTCTTTTGGTTGGATGAATATTTTTGGAACTCGCAGACTTTCCAGTTGTATATCAAACATGTCTTTTTTGCTTTCGAAGTGAAGATGATATAAGTATCTGTCCTCACTACAGAGCCCTTCAGCATTTTCTTTTCAGTCAATGGGTCATATTTTCCACATTTCACAGATTTGTCATAGGCGTTCAACACTTGATTCTGTTTTCCTTGTATTACATGATTTGTGTCATAGTGTCCGTAACAGTCATCTTTATGCTCTTCCATAAATTGTATTCATCCAGAACAGCTGTTATTCATCTGACAATACTTTTCCATTTGGTAGATCTAATATTTCTTACTTGTCTTCTTTCATTTATTTAAACAAGAACTTGATATTCTTGGCCATGAATTCGTTTATCATTAAAACGCACTGATCAATTTTGTAAGTGTAGTGTTTTCTCCATTAAGTTTAACGGATACTCTAATAGCTGATCTGTAAATAGCAGATTGAGAAGGTGTCTTAATGTCAATCCCTTCTAGAGATATCCGCTGGCAAACATTATTTTCGTTTTTTTGCTGGATGATAATTTGGCTGGGGGTATTTTGTTGTTATTTTTTGTTTGTTTTTTTTTTTTTTTTTTGTTTTTTGTTTGTTTGTTTGTTTTTTTGGGGGGGTTCTTTTCTATATTTTTTCCTTTTTTATGGATTGTTCTTCCGAACTTTCGGACACATTTACTCTCTGATTGGGTCACTGATTCAATCACTGTTTCGGAAGTTGTCAAAGTTGTTGAAGTTCGCTTCACGGTCACTTTTCATTTTTTTCGATGGATAAATAGTTTTGGAACTCGCGGTCTTCCTAGTTGTTTCTCCAACAATTCCTTTGCTTTCGATCTGAATATAAAATAACCATCTCTCCTCACTACACCGCCATACTAAATTTACTTTGCTGATGTCAAAAATTCCATTCACCGGAGAATACTTTCCTCGTTTCACTAATTCATCGACGGTGATCAGCACTTGAACCAGTTTTATTTCTATGACTTGAGTTGATAAATTTGGGAAATTTAAATTCATTTACCATATACTTTCTTTCCTTTCTTTGATGGAAGCTCAAAGGAACAGATAGCGACCAACAATTTTGAACTTAATTGGAATCCTGCTTTTGTTTTCTACTGAGTGTTCTTGAAATCTTAGATTCTTCGTCCAGATTTCTTTGTTACTTTCAGTGATAGAAGCATTTTTCTATAAGACATCATAGTTAACAATACTTGGAGATCTTTTATCAAATCAATCAGGATGCTTATATACTCTGAAACAAAAAAAAATATTTGATCACAAATACAACACACTTTTTCCATTAGCGTAATAAAACGAAATATAATCAACCAATAAAACAAAAAACCAAGAATAGAAAAGGAAAATTCAACCAAAAAGAAAAGACCAAAAACAGACACTTACCTAAACAGTAATGTAACGTGGTCTATGTTTAAATTGCCGAGCCAGTAAATGTGCCTCCCAGTATCATGCCGCAGAAGTAGACAAAATTCGGACTTCTTCTCGATTTTCATGCTACAGCGATCATCAGCCGGCCAGAAATTATATATATATATATACATATATATATACTAGGGGAAACAGACAAATTGCCCAAATAGTGTAACAGCAAAATTGTTCAGTTATTAGGTTTAGTTCGAACAGTTGACACTTAGAGATGATTAAAGATATCTTACTGGAATTCTCCGAGGTCTTTATATCTCTATTAGACACTACTTCGAGTAATAAGAATATTTAATTACTCTCTAAGCTTAACAGAAGAATCGTGATGTAATCGATCATAAATGAAAATGACATGTTAATCATTAATTAAAACATCTCAGGATCGGATACTCATGAAGGTTTGACATAAAGTTCAAATATATATATATATATATATATATATATATATATATATATATATATATATAATTCCAGGATCATTTTCTAACTTATTCAGGATGATCTTCGTCATCTCTAATCTTCTAACTTTCTGTCTTCGAGTAGCCAGTTGCCTCACAGGTTTCAGGTACCATTTCATTTTCAAGTTTATTTTCACTGCTCTCTGGACTGTTATTGCTGAAACTCCTCTCGTACGTACCAAACGTCATATGAATTAAGTTGGATCTTTTATAATTTATCTCTCTCTAAATGGAAATGATGATCCCTCCCACTGTTGTCACCTATGGATCTTGTTTCCTTTTCTACACTAGCATCTTTTTTCAACTTATTCAGCGTTCTCTTTATGGTTCTTGAATAGACGTTGAAGAAGGATGCCAGATTATGAATATTGGTACCCTTGCTGAAGGCTTGAATGATCTTTTTCCTCTCACCATTACTCAGTTGTGAAGACATAGTTGGGCACAAAACGATTTTTACCTGTTATCTTTCTAGCTGAATACCTCCCACGGTTTTACAGTGATACTTACAACAAATGATGTCAAGATTGCTAAATGTCTTGTCTAAAACCTGGAAAAAGAAATTAAATTAGTTTAGTAGTACTTTACACAATATATATATATATATATATATATATATATATATATATATATATATATATATATATATATATCGTGAATATATATATATATATATATATATATATATATATATTGTGTATATTTAGGCAGCCAGAAAGTGTTCATTGATGCATGTTTCATTAAATAATATAGACAGGTTTTATCTGTTTATTTTAAGTAAGTTCCTTTCATATTGTCTGATAAGCTTAATAACATTATCATTGAAAGACGAAAGGAATTCACCGTGATACATGTTATATCCAATCTAAGCTTTCGGCTTACATAAGCCATTATCAAAGCTTACAATTACTTTTCAATATATCAATCAATACACGGAGGAAACAATAATGATAGTCTATTTTTGTTGCATGAAAAATTTCAAAGCAACAACTAACTCATGTATAAGAGACGTAGAGGCGAAAATCGCGTCGCAGCTCATGACGTCACACATGACCACGCGAGAGTGAAAACGAGAAGTATTAAATATGGAAAGCCGTTGGTATAAACCAATGGCATCTGTTATCAATTATAGGCATTTAAGAATATACAACAAAAAGATACTATCATTATATATATACATATATATATATATATATATACATATATATATATATATATATAATGAACGTTATTTTACTCTGATGATGCCCTTTGTAAGGTTGATGCACGTCTCGTAGAATAATTCACTCCAGTTTGTTGTTCAGAAATTTGATAATTAATGTTTTATATATATATATATATATATATATATATATATATATATATATATATATATATATATATAATTATTTATTTAAAAATATGATTCCAAATCGCTACATAAAGTCTCATGTTTCAAAACTAGAGCCGAAAACTTCAATATAATCCTTTAAATTAAATTGAGTTGAAAGTAAAATGGGCTCCGTTCCATCTTCAAGCGAAATTTTTGTTGGAATAACGTATATCTGAAATTTACTTGTTTTAAAATTGAAATCAAAATCCCCATGGTAACAGCTATGGTGAATTGTCTAAATTGGGTAGGCGACTGTAGGGTGTTTATATTAAGTAGCGGTATAGAGATACTTTCAAGGTGTCAAGTCGGGGAAAGGTGGGGGTGTCAAAAATGAAACGGAAGATGTATTGGCCATCGTCTAGTTTGCTTGTCTATGGAGATTTATTTATTTATTTTATTTTATTTTATTATGAAAGGGAATTGTTCAAATAAAAAAAAAAAGAAAAACTTTCGTAACGTTTGTTTTTTGACGACTTCATAAAGGGTTATCTTATATGTAAGATATTTAAACTACTAATTTAGGCTATGGATTATGAAGTGTGTTATGTAGTATGCATGTTTGTAGTTAATTATTCCTACTATGAATCTGATGATTGGGCTATTTGTTAAACAAGTTATATAAATTTTTTTATCTAATAATTCAAACCAAAAATCTGATAATGCCTACAAAAAACCGTTAACTCGTGTCTATTATTTAATAGATTATTATTATTTAGAAGTTTAATAATGTGCAATTTTTCATGGAGGCACAAAGGGCATGGGTCATCCCAAGCTTTACATATTCTAGCCTTGTCAATAATTTTCCATTTAACTTTTGGTGTCTTATTTGTTTCCTTCAGGTGCCAAAATATATATATATATATATATATATATATATATATATATATATAGAGAGAGAGAGAGAGAGAGAGAGAGAGAGAATACAGCAATGGATCCAAAAACAGCAAACTCTGTTTGGACGAAAAATTAGCTATAATTACCTTGCCAGATTCAAAACAAACTCCTTAATAAACGATAAGTACTCATCTCAAAATTTTTTATACGATACTTATAAATCGAAAACCGAAAACAATAAATAAAATTATGTAAAATAAAAAAAGAAAATAACTAAAATAAATTAATTCAAATAAATAAATAAATGAATGAAAAAATGAATAATAGACTCCCGCCAAAATAACCGTTAGAATAGACTACCCACAACTCACTACTGAACCGTATATATAAATAGTCGAGAAAAACACAACACATGTCGCCTCTGAGGGTTGACTTCACACACACACACACACACACACACACACACACACACACACACACACACACACACACACACACACACAGGTATATATATATATATATATATATATATATATATATATATATATATGTCACGTATTATATTTGAATAATAATAATGGCTGACTGCTTGTTTCCAAGTATGTCCGTCTGCTTGAATGGCTAGATAATCCTTGTTGCAGACGACTGCTCAGAAACATTTGTGTTGTTTATGCTGCAACAATGCTGAGTAGACATTTACTAGTTTCTGGGGGAGAGAAGGAGTGTGCAAGCTGGCTAGATTAGTAGTTGACAAAGACCAGTGCACACACACACACACACACACACACACACATGAGGATTTCTGAATTCATTTTATCGTTTGTCGAATTTCACTCACAGACATTGTGTCAAAGTGTCGCATGGTTTTTACGCACTTCCTAACTGTCAAATGTTCGTATCGTCTCTATCAGGAATATTGTCTCTATGCAGAAGCCGTCGTCATAGCAAATCGGCTACGGTGAATTTTGAATCCGACTTCCATTGCCGGGATGTTAACGTTCTGCTACGGGTCATTCCAAATAAAGGAATTACATTTCAAAAGACATTTGAAATACTTCAACATTTCTACTTCCAAACCATGTAATTGCATTTATTATTAAGAGACTTAAGAATTCCAAATATCATCTAAAATATCTGTTAGGACAAATTCTCTTTTGATCGCTTTTCGTAATTTGCATGAGTGTATTGAGTTTAGTAGCATGAACATAGATTTAAGGGTATGCTCATAAAAAAGAACCAACTTATATTTAATGTGGAGAACGTGGTGTTTATTCGAAGCAACCTATTTAACCAATTGAGTTGCCAAGAAATATTGTTAAAAAAGATAAGAATCAAGAACTACTAAAATCATATAATTAAGATGTTATTAGTATATCAATTATTTTGTCTCGTATCGTGTTTTAATGTAGAGCAGTAGAAATTGTATTTTGAAGCATTCTTTTAATAGATATTTGCATTTGATACAAGTTTGGGGAAATAAAAAAAAATCTGAACGACATTTGATTATTTACAAAATGCTATGCAGAAGTAATTTTTTTTCATTTTGAGTGTTGAGTCAACTAAAGTTATTCGCGTCCCACCGAACATTCTACATATCCAGTGAAATTAACACAGCTGGAAATAATGACCAATATATATATATATATATATATATATATATATATATATATATATATATATATATATATATATAGTTGAATCCAGACTCGCAATGATGAAATTTTGGATTCCCAAGTTTTCAGAACTGCGATTGTTTACGGCGATGTTTTTACGTGATTTTTGCAAAGATTTTTTGTACAGTAACAATTTTCATAAGTTGGAAATAATTTTAGGCAGAATCAAAATTAATTGCGAAATCTAGCAAAAGCCACCCATGAAATAAATATAATTGTTTGTCCAGTAAGGACCTCCGAACATCAAATTATGCAGAAGAATTATTGTTGAACCTTAGATATTCATGAAATACTTAAAAGCAGCGATCAATTTTGAGTTCTTCTGTAGTTTATTGTTACCTATCGCATCTACTCCTCCCTACCTATTGTGATGAAGGCTCAACGAAGAGCCTCCAGCAGGAGTTAGTACACACACACACACACATATATATATATATGTATATATATCATGAACTTTGCCATCGTTTTCGGTGTATGAGTGCCAAGCAACTCAGTTCCTAAGAACCGACAGCCAGACAACCCCACATATGTCTTGATTATTGTAGTGAAGGTTTTGTGTAGAACCAACCAAAGTTTTTGAAGAGCCAAATAGAGACATGGTGCTCCATGTGCCATAAGATCCCCAAACGACTCTCTGCAGGTTTTGAATTCAGAGTTGTCCTTCTCCTAGACCAGATACTATACCAAGGCTATAGAACCCAGTCAGCCCTCTTATTTACGGATAGCTGCAGGGGGAAGAAGAGGATTCATACCTTTCCCAAGGGTGTTAGCACGTAAGTGAATGTAATGGATTCGACTGGAATTCGAACTCTGCTCTCCTATTCTTCAATGAGGTACGGTGGATTAATGGGTAGCGGTTCAGACTGAACACACACACACACACACACACACACACACACACACATATATATATATATATATATATATATATATATATATATGTATTTTTAAGACGTTTTTTATGTTTATACGTTCATTTTATAGATACAAATATTTAAGCAAATGCTCTGTTTATAATAAACAGTATTAACAACATTTACCGGCCTGAATGTCCGAGAAATTTTCATAGAAAATATGCGTCCTCCGACAGGAATCGAACCTGTATCCTATACGGAACCGTCATATAGTTTGACGTACCTTTAACTGATTGGGCCACAGAGGCGCGTTCGGTTATCAAGGTCGAATTTACTGTATTTAAACTCAATTCCCCATGGTATTCTCTCATACATTCATATCTGCTCAATGCGTATCCAAATGTAAACAAATGACGTCATACTTTATGAAATGGACAAAGTCCGACAATTATTTTTTAAGACATTTTTATATATATATGTATATATGTATTGTATTGTCTTACTGAATGATTTAGGAGAAAATACTTTGTTTATTGTATGTCGAACAAAGAAAAATCTTGTCGACACGGAACAGAGAAGTGAAAATGTCTATCTGGATGGAGTTCCAGTTTAAGAACATTGCCTAGAGGATCTTATAGTGCCTGTTTCCCAGGTAAGTAACCTCCCTTGCCCAAAGGCGATAATCTTTCACTGGTCAAACAATAGTTCCACGAACAAAAATACTCTTTTGAAAAGGGCCAGTCTTTCATCCTAGACATGTAATTTACCCAACACTGCTATGACTTTTGCAGCTGAACAATTTTTATTGCTGTTTCGTTTTCAAATTTCGCAGTTTGTAATGATGCAATTCCAGTGAATTTGTTCTTTCTTTTATGCGCTGTATCGATTCAGGATATGGATGACTGCAGCTCTCCATAACTTCCTACCCTTTGTAGCTTTTAGCAATTTTTACATTCTTACTGTTCTGACAACTACATGATCTGACCTCCATTTACACGAGCTTGTTTGACAGACTACGCGATATTTCTTTCTTCCTCTTTACTTCAGTATGTCCCGTGTGTGTTAAATTTTCCAAACTGTCCTTCCTCATTAGGCGTTCCCCCACCAAAAAAAAAAAAATAATATCAACGGGCTATTTCTGAGAATAAGTAACCATTTTGTTTCAATTTTCCTTAAAATTCCCTCGTTGGTCACATGCTCCGTCTACAGTATTCTCAGCAGACTTCTGTAGAACTACATCACCTTTGCCTCAAGTCTCTTCTTCATATGTGAGGAAATTACCCAGTATTTCCTGTTATATAGGTGGATCGATATTACATAGCCTCTCAGCACTCTTTCCTTTGCCTGTACGAAATTTTTCTATTTCTATGTTAAATTTTAAAAGTCTTCTTTTGCTGTTTCTATGCATCTTCAGATTTCATCGTCTGTTAAAACACTTCTCATTTAGTTAAAATTATGCACTACCAGTACAAAAGAATTCTCCTATTACCATATAATTACAAAAACGCACTATCTTAAAATTTAAAAATTCAACCTCAACGTTGCGACCGCACGCTCCAAAAAAAGAAAAAAAAAATCTTACAATTAACAATAACACATTTCTAAAAACATTTTTCGGATTACATCTCTATTTTCGTTGTCCTGTTATTACCGAGAAGTAAAAAACAAGAACAAATCTATTTCCATACCTGATGAAGTCTGTAGGAACAGACGAAAGCTTGTAAAAAACCTAAAAAGACCTTATGCAACTGGAATTTATAAACAAGGATCATAACATTCATCTACAGGTTCGGGGTTAATGTACTTTATTAAATTTGTTTGCGAAGATGTATTCTCGCCATTTATATCATTAACTTCTATATCTGTTTTTTGTATGAATGATTCATGTAATGTAAATTGAACTGCACCACATACTTGATATTAAAATAACTGATCCGACGTGCAACTTTCGGATAATAGCTGTGACTTACCTACAGATGTGCGGGTGGTGTAATGATAGCGGCTCTGAATGCGAAATCAGAGAGCGAAGTTCGAATTTTAGTTTATATTTAGTCATGTGCTAGTAACCTTTGAAAAGCTGTTAATCTATTTTCTTCCCAATCTATGGTTTAAATGGTAGGACTTGTATCTGGAAAAATCATTATTAGAAAAAAAAAAAAAAAAAAAAAATAAAATATAAATAATACACAAAGTGTTAGTAAACCGTAAAAAAACAAATCAGTCAAAACTTGCTTTGTTTCCAATTTGAAGTTCGTATCTGTTGTGGTGTGCTCCCTCTAATGAGGCTATTGTGGACTCTTCCATTTACTATAAAGTAGTAGGAAAGTAAACCTCGTGGGGACGGTGATATAGACTTTTCTAACGAGGCTGTGACTCTTCGCAGTTCCTGTCGAACTCTCTGCCTTGGGCGGAGAGGAACCTGGACGAGTTTCGTCCGGAGAGATAGACAGACACGAACTACTTGATGCTGGTTCTAAAGGGCTCGGATGACACACGTTAAACTCGGCCTTGTTAAATATCAACAGTGATTTTAACTGAACGCTGGTCAACCGACACACTCTCAAGTCGTGTGACACACTTCTGTTATATTTACTGTGCGATACACTATTTATCTGCAACCAGTTCTTTTGTTATTCCGTAATCAATTACTTGGTCACAACAGTATCTTAGAGTGATCTTCTTGCTGACACTCACATATTCTATCTTCTGATTTCTGCTTCCATTTAATATCTTGTCTCGGCGTTCTTCTAGTTTTTTTTTTCTGTATCTGTCATATCAGCTTATATTGGTAAGATTGTGTCCACCATTAATAAATGCTGGTAGTTCTCTTCATATTTTCTCCCTGTATCAATTGAATAAATCCGGCGAGAAGACGCACCCTTGCCTTACACCCCTTCTAATTTTGTTTACTCAATTCATTGTCTATCCATATGCAAAAGCTTTCCTCAGAATTTTTGGTAATGAAGGGAAAACTGATAGAAACGTTTGTGCTACTCATAGACACACTAGGATTAGGCTTCTAATAATAGTCACTTTACCATCGTCAGAATCTGCAACATTATAGGTCTTGACCTGACACCTCGACTGCAGTTACTTTTCCACTGCCGTAATTTAGCTTCCCTGTGTCTTTTCTATAAATATTTTTCATGGTAATTCGTATGATGAATTTTCCTCTGTGGTGCCTAAAGTTTATGAATTTAAGCGCAGTACTAGATTGGCGGTAAGGTCCCAACAATTTATTTTTAGAAGGCTAGCTGTAACCGCAAGTTTTATGCAGATAGTTTCTTCTTTTACACTTCTCGCTTGTGGAACTCTTAACCGGTTTCCTACTTGTCAGTCAACTTTGATCTTCAAAAATTTAGATGCTATGTCAATCGTTATCTTCTGTCTTCTGAATTCATGTTCCTTTATTGTTTTTCTCCTTAACAAAGTCTTTCTTATATTCTCTCACATTCAGTAACTAATTCCACGTCAATAGTTTTATTGCATTTCTTTGAGAAAAATTATTAAAATAATATTAATTGCTTGAATGTATGCATTGTAGAATATAGTGAAGCCTTCATGAGGAATAGATAACCATTCCTTTTAATACCGAAAATGCTTAAAAATATTTATTTGTAGACGAATTGTACTCTAAGTAAATCACAGTTACCGGCCTTGATCTATCCAACTCTTTTATATCACAGACGTTGTTTGAAGTACGAAAGGCCATTAATTTTTTTCCAGTCAACTTTCAACTAGCCAATATTTCGTTAAAACGGTAAAATAAATTCATGAAAAATTAATGTGGGATTATTCATGTTTTTCATCTAGGGAACTGCGATAGACAACCTAATGGCCTAAGCGAGTAAGGATATATACATATATCCTGTGATAAACATATTAATAATGATTCAGAACCGTTAGCTTTTGTTTCAGACCTAAAAGCATTCTTCTCGTTCCCTGGTAACGGATGATTCTTGGAGGTGCTAAAATGTTTTCAGATCGATGAAGAAACCTTTAAAAAAATCCGATATTGTGCCATTTCTTTCGATTTTCCGAAATGTGTCCATAAATTTTGCATTATAAAGACTAATTGATAAGAACTCCAGGTTGCTAGTTGCAATCAAGTACATTTTATGATTTTAACACAAATTAAATAAATGCTAGTGGTTCAATTTTGACATAACGATTAAAAACACTGAAAACTGCGGAAATTGGGTATTTCTGTAATTTTTTTCAAACTATCTTTAAAACTAAATGCTCAAAATTTAGTACAAGCAATGAATCTAATCATAGTGATTTTCTAAAAGCAAAGTGAAAAGTCAAACTACCCTGTTTTCGGAATCGTTCTATCAGGTCATTCCATAAGTTTTGTCCAAATTTTAACGCTTTGTTAAAATGAACGAAATTTAAAGAGTATTTTATAATGTCTAATGGAGCTGAATGTTATTTTTATGTTTAGATGCATTTAAACTGATCAAATTTTATTTCAGAGAACAATAAAATTAAAGTTTGTTTGATTAAAACCCTGCTAACATGGAAGTACCCAAGAATCATTTGAGGCACATAATGCTTTATGAGTTCAAGAAAGGAAACTCAGCAGCTGAAGTGGCTAAAAACATTCACTCAGTTTATGGAGAGTAATATGTGAATGAAAGAACTTGCAGAAGATGGTTTGCAAAATTCAGAGGAGGAGATTTCACCCTTGAAGATGAAGATCGAACCGGACGTTCAGTTGAGTTTGATGAAAAGCTTCTTGAAGCAGCCTTTGAACAAAATCTTGCTTTATCAGTTGAGGAATTGGCAGTGGTTCTCAGTTCAAACCATACAACTGTTCATCGTCATCTTCAACAACTTGGAAAAGTTCATAAACTTGGAAAATGGGTGCCTCATGAATTGTCTGAAAACAACCTCAAATCCCGAGTTGACATCTGCTCTTCTCTCCATTCTCGCTAACTTGTTTCACCTTTTTTGGATAAACTTGTGACTGGCGACGAAAAATGGATCTTTTATCGAAATGTTAAGCGTCGTAGACAGTGGCTTGGTAAAGGGGAAGGGCCCCAGCCACAGCCGAGAAGGGAACTTCAAAAGCAAAAGGTTCTTCTATTAATCTGGTGGGATCGCCAAGGAATAATCTACTTTGAATTCTTACCACCTAATGCAACAATTAATGCTCAAATATACTGTCAGCAATTAGAGCGTTCGAACCAAGCTTTGAGGAAAAAAAGACCTGCTCTAGTGAATCGAAAAGAGGTGATGTTTCATCAGGACAGTGCGCGACCGCACACAGCAAGATTCACGTCACAAAAGATCGAAGTTTGTTTCGTAGCTTACAGAATCATTTGGAAGAAACAGCTTTTGTAACACGGAAAGTGTTTAAAACTGACATTTGTGAGTTCTTTGAATCAAAGCCAAAAGAATTTTACAGTAATGGAATTAGTAATCTTGTTAATAGATGGAAGGAAGTCATAGATAATCAGGGAAAATACATTGTTGAATGGATCTGTAATTAAATGTAACATTTGGTCACTTGTTTTCTTTATTCAAAATTCGGACAGAACTTATGGGATGACCTGATAAAACGAAAAGAGAAAATTTATAAATTCTGGAAAATTGGTAAAAAGCCACAAGATGCATTGCCATACGCTTGAGATTCAGCAAGATGCTACCTTTACCAAAATGCAAGACGAATGTCTATGTATATTTTATCTTTCACTAGAAAAATCTGTTTCTATTTTATGACAAATCACGAGGGTTAGCGATCCCAAATGACAGATGCATTATTCCGTTCAGTGAATTCCAGCCTCCCTTAGAACCTCATTACTTTGTCTTCATGCCAGACTAAACTGAAGTGAAATAACTACAGGGTACCCCACAAAAAAGAAAAACAGAAAATTAGGTACAGTATAATTAATTGTTGGAATTTTTGTTACAGCTATTTGAAACAATAGCAAAAGATAAATATTTAATAGCTTAAAACAGAACAAAAACACAAATGTTAGATATGGTGTTCAAACTAAAAAAAAGTTAATTTTTTAAATGTTAATTTTTTTAATCATATATGAAATCTAAAATTTCATAGTTTTTGTGGGTCACCTTGTATTAACAAGGCTACAGGAGCACTACTGTTAATCATCTGGTCCCTTTAGCCATGGAAATGATGTAAGCGTCTCGATAGACATACAAATCTAACGCTGTTTCAATGGCATATGTTCAGAAGAGAGCTGTCCTTTAGATCCACACAGACCTTTACTCTGAGGACACGTGATACTGCATCAACGGGGTTGAATGTCTTTAGGCCCTATTCTAAAGGTAAGGTGAAAGCTTCAGTAGAGACAGTTTTTTCCTTGAAAACTACTTTGTTTAATAAACGCCCGAGCGGATATTTCCGAGAAAATGTTAAGGGACAATCGTTATCTAACATCCTTATCTTTATTATTGTCACTTACTACCATCTCCTTTTCCATTCATATCATATCTCATTCATTACAAAGATTTTAAAAGTAATACTCTAACTTTGATTAGCTCTCAAGTCTTATATTGGCTGAACTTTAATATATGAAAAAAGTTAAAAGACGCTTGAGTTGTGAAACCGATACTCACCATGCTGCGTTAATTCCTATTTCACCTGTTTTTTTATCTTTCTTTCTCTCCTATATATATATATATATATATATATATATATATATATATATATATTGAACAAAAATATTAAAAAATTGAAATCTTTTGACACACTGGTTTGTATATTAATATTCTTTCGTTTTTGTTATTATTTCATTTAGATTCCTCGACTAGTTTCGGCCAACATGGCCATCATCAGAAGAAAAATAATTTCCTGCTTGTTGGTAGCAGTGAACTACAGAAATGAATGTCTTGATGGAGAAAATGAACTTTTGTCTGTAGTTTTCATTTGTTTTTAACATGAATTTTGGTTAGACCTTGTGTTGGTTAAACAATCTCTTTTAAGTTATTATTTAAGATAAGAGCTGAATGGATTCATGCTGCTCTAAATTCTCTTGGTCATTTTGACAGTTTTATTTGTTCCTGGAAGAGGATGTGTCTGTTAATTGTGTGTGTGTTATTTGGTTCTTAGGGAGTGAGTGAGTATGATGTGTGTAAGCGTGTATTTTACTATGGCTGTGTTATCATTTGGCTCATTAGGGAGTGAGTGAGTGAGTATGATCTGTGTAAGTGTGTATATTCGTGTGGGTGTGTGTATAAGTGTGAGGCCTCAGTACCTCCGTAAGCATGTCTGTCTTGTGTGGGTGAGAAATGTGGGTAGGTCCTGATTTGTGGGGTTATATATTAATTGTTAAATTTGTGATTTATCCCGGCTGGATAGTGCGTTTTTGAAAGTTGTATCCACTTATTTTTATGGAACTCTAAAATCTTTCTAATGTTGTCTGCTCTGAACTTTTTTATTCTCTCAATTATAGTGAATTTGGCATGGGTTTTAAAATCGTGTTTTTACTAGGCTGAAATATTGCTATATATATATATATATATATATGTGTGTGTGTGTGTGTGTGTGTGTGTGTGTGTGTGTTTGTGTGTGTGTCTGTTGTGTAAATATAAAGTGGACCTGGTGTCAAAACCGAGCTTCGACAGTTTGTTTCATGCTTGGATGCAATCTTCAGGTCTAAAGAATTGCATACAAGCATGAAAGAGAATTTCACTTGTGGATGCTGACTCCAATGCCCATTTCTAAATTTACATACGTTCTATATACTGAGCCCTTCTCTCCGTAAATATAGTGTAACTTAAAGCTATATTTTATCATCTATATATGTATATATGTGTGTGTACGTCTGCGTGTCTGTGTGTGTGTGTGCGCGCACGCGCGTGTATGCAACAAAGCATTGACCCAATTCAACGTTTTATTGCATGAAATCACTGGATGGTGAACTCAAGGAATCACTAATTGAATATTAATTATCAAAATATTGAGAAGAATAGCTTGATTGGTTTGGAGAAAACTGGGAAAAGAAACGTGTTAATTATATTCTAAACAATAAAATAAATTTAAGGACGGTTTCAAAGAGAATCACACTCAGAAATAACTAGTCAGGGTTTAGTAAATTTGAGGAAAACCAAATTTTCCACCAACTTATCCACTTCCATCCTATATAAAAAAAGGCATGATTAGTGTATTGTCCCAATTTCTTGATCCTGAGATCCCAAAGTTTTGGTCTGTGTACATTACTACTATTCGCCTAAAACGGTTATATTTTTACAGAAAAAGAGTGACCTAATTTCTTTAAAAAAAGGAAGCCATTTTGTTTATGAAAATATTTCGTTGAAATTGTTCAAAGTTTTCAAGATTCTCCAGCGTTTTTATGAGAAGGTATCTGATTATGAGCGCTATTTCTTTCATATTTTATAAATTGAACTGGAAAAATATTCACTGTTGATATTGGGATGTATGAAGCAATTAGGTGTTAGGGGAAAGAATTCACTTTCGGAAGAACATCTATATGTTAATGGATTTGAGATTACAGCCATTTGAATGCCTGATATCAATGATAAAAGTCAAAATATTTTATCTTAGAACTTCCAGTAGCTTAAATGATGCCCGCTTTTAATTACTTTAATTAATCTTTCCCATGCGCTGCCAACCCATGGAGAATATAAAGCCTTTTTTTGTGTTTGATTGAGTAATATCAAAATCCTTTATTGAATTCAGTGCTTTTTACATGGTGTTTACTAAATTACCTCATAAGCTTGCCTTGTTAATGAACAGATATGAGGGTGTGCCATAATTATTGCAAAATCTTATTAATGCTTTTCGACATGAATCAAAAGTTACATTTCGCTTTTTTTCTTATTTAAAGCCATAAAATGCCCTGTATAGTCTATGATGGTTACTTGGAATAACTTGCCAAACAGAACCATATTTTCGGGCAGATTCGTTAGATTTAGGTACCTGAAAGTTAAGTTGTTAAATCTTTTGAATTACATATGTTGATATCAAACATTTTACTGCTTGTCGGACCTGAGGGTTCCAAAATTCAGAGAATCTCATTTTGGTAACTGTTGCATTGATAACTAAATATTTGCATCTGTGGTGACACTATTCTATTTTCAGCACAGCTAAAGGGTGCTGTTTAAATATTAAAACTGAATACATATCTCTAAGTTTATCATTTGTCCATGCTTAGAATATTGCTGCTACATATGACCCGGTCCCCTTGCTTGAACTTCTTGATAAAACTCAAAGAACCAGAAATATTATTGGTCCTGATCTGGCTACTCGGCTTTAGTTACTTTCCCATCGCCTAAGGTTGCCTCTCTATAAATACTTTCATAGTAATTGCTAGTTCCCTAGGGTACCCTGACTTTTTGACTTTAAGCCCAATATTAGACTAGAATCGAGATTTCATCGATTTATAGTTGAGCTAGTTAGATGTAATGTAACCGTAAATTCTATACAAATAGTTTTTTTCCCGCACTTCTCGTTTGTGGAAATCTCTTCCAGCTCCAGGATTTCCAGCCAACTTTAATCTGCAAAAATTTAAATGCAATTTCATTCGCTATCTACTGTCCTCCTGACTACTCTTTGCTTTTCCCGCACATTCTGTTCCTAATTCGTCTACACTCTGTAACCCTTTGTGTCTTAGTGAGTTTAGTGCCTTGCATGAGGTGATATTGTTTAAAAAAATAAAAAAAAGGTTCACAATCATATCCTGGGATACGAGCGATTCTATCATCAGCTCGTAATATGGCATTGGGGCCTAGAAATATGTTCAGGTTCCTTACCAAATGTGGAATTCCTTCATTATTATGGTTTTTCAGGCATTAGTTTTCTCTATTGAAACCAGATGCAGCGTGATTTTGAGTAAATATAGTCTTGCTACATTTTAAAGTTCAGAGTGGTCTTCAAGAGTTTTACATTTCTTGATAAATCTGAACACAAATTTTGCTCTTGACAACTTTGAGAATTTGAAAAATCATTCAAACGGAAACACGTTTTATTTTTGGTTCAATGATTGTGTTATTAGAACGTTGGATTGGAGAACAATTTTCCAAGTTTATTGACAGTTAATTGGTCATGACAGTAGGTTTTCACTTAACCATTTCAGTCCGAGTGCAAAACACTCAAGATTCTGTTTTTTTTCTTTTCTTTAGAAATACCTCTGGATCGTATGGCAGCAGGGTTTTCACAAGTTGGGACAAAACTGTAATTAATTTCCGGTGTATATTTTTCATGAACTTTGTTCATTTCTGCTGTATGTCTATTTATCTATTTTTTGTGTACAGGCTTTTTATTTTTATCTTCTCGAATAGCAACCAAGACAACTTAGTTACCTACAGAAATATAGATTTTCTGAATTTTGATACTTAAATACGTTCGCAAGTATTTGGAGAGAGCTTTGATTGCTAAGTACATTGCCAGCAACCCAAGAGTAGGCAACGTTTTGGCTTTCATGGAAGATATTTTAACAAAATATGTGACTTACACGTTTAGACTCCGTACACTACAAAATTGTATGCATAGGACGATGCATCGCAGAAAAAAAAATCAATTTTAATGGGCTGTCATCATCGATGGCATGTCTAGTGAATGGTATGCCGCTCAAGTCTGTGAGTTCATCTGCCAAGTTCCTTTCCGTTTGCAGGTAATTCATCGTCCCTGTTTAGTTTTGGCGACCACAAATCACTCCGTAATGTATTTGCCCTGACTGTGACTGGTGCGCAAAGACATAATGGGTCAAATATTTTTTTATATCTAAGCAAAGAGGACACTTTTGCCTTTAAGTATTCAGTCAACTGTCAGATGTGAAATAAGCAATGTATCGTCAGTTGAGCTGTATTTTTAGACTAAAACATTTTCAAGGTCATAGCCATCAATTTCTTGAGAGGATCACCATTCGAATTACATGACCTGAGTTCAAAATTTCTCTACTACTTTTCTATATAGACAAATAGGTTCTTTTGGAGAACAGCTAATTTTTGTAGAGGTTGTCAATGTAAAAGCTACTTTTTTAATATTTTGGTACAAGGATCACCAGTAAATTTATTGGCATGATGCTTAAGTATGAATAAACTGTCATTGAAACCAAAATTAATGTTGTGTACCGGAAGCAGAAGAGATTGCTTCCTTATGTCAAGAAATAAACCCTTCTCCGAATTCAGCTTTTCTGATATCTCCAAGGAGGAGGAATTTGCTGGTGATGAATAGTAACAGAAGTTCTAATATGTCTGTCTATATTTCTGAGATGAGGTATTATGTACATTATTTACATTATTCCGACTATTGTCCTCATCTTTGTCACCATATTTATTACAACGTTTCGGCCGTTGTACGCTCCGGCCTTCTTCAGGTGGTTGGAATGTCGAAGTGAACACTTTATTTCGCTCACTGTGGAAAGGAATATAAAGGAGAGACAGGCCGCCCCCTCAAGGTAAGGCTTCAAGAACACCAGAAAGCTGTAACACGAGGGGAAGTGGAAAAATCAGGCGTGGCTGACCACATTTGGAGAGAGAAGGGAGATCACCGCCTTCTGTGGGATCATGTTGAGATCATAGACAAGGAACACCATTGGAAAAATTGTAAACTTTAAAGAGACAGCACATATGCTAGACCACAAAAATCTGAGCCGACCAAGCATAGAAATAAATACAATATGGGAACCAGTAATGTGTTCAAGAGAAAACCAATGATGACAACAAAGTTGCAATATGAGCTCTGGTAAAAACCATGCAATGATAACAGCAAAATTGCAATATGAGCCCTGGTAAAAATGGTTGCTGAAGACATTAGGTTTATAATACCCAGAAATTCATACCCAGATATCCTCAAAGACACATGGCACAGATAAAGGCGTTGGTTAGATCCAGCGACAAGATCCAATGAGTGTGAGTTCAATACCCGGTTAAGGCAGTGGAGAACTTTCAGAGGAAAAACAGGAGATAACTGCTAACTGACATCCATTAAAACATGGCACGTGGAACTAGAACAGTCTACCCCAGTGAGTGAAATAAAGCGTTCAGTTCGACATTCCACCTGAAGAAGGCCGGAGCGTACAACAGCCGAAACGTTGTAATAAATATGGCGACAAAGATGAGGAGAATAGTCTGAATAATGTAAATGAAGTTCTAATATATCATTCATAAGGTTAACTCCTGAATATGCAGCTTTGTTGAGAGAGTAGCTGATTTAGATGTTAAATGAGGAGTGAAACACTGATTTCGTTTTTGTACTGGCCCTCTCCTAGTATTTTAGGATAGGTCTATATCCATATATATTTTCATATGTCATTAGGTGAGACCCTGAACATCTCGATAATCCCTTCTGTTTCCTCCCGGCAGAAAACTACGTTGTAAGCTTTATTCATTTTTTGTTGTTGTAAAAACCTCACAGTTTTATCAAATACTTCAAGAGCAACATGATAGTTGGATGTTTGAGCACTTATTTTATCCTTATGCCAGGGCAAATCTAGATAATAAACCTTATTTTTTTAATAAAATAGATTTTTGAATCTATTCTAATTTAGTTTGGTCAAACTTGTTGATCGGTTCATCTTCAAATGATGATGCTGATATTTTCTAATTTTCTCTCCGTGCAAGAATTTTCCAATATATCCGGGGATATTTCAGGGTGCGGATTTTTAGAATTCATTACAAGACCTGAATCCTGGTCTGAATCAGATGCAAGTTTAGACAGTATAACATGGCAGGTTTATTGAAATTCAAGTGGCATTTGAATGTTATGAAGAAATGCTGGTTATTTCCAAAGGGAGAGGTAACTCCTGGAAACTTCAATGCTGAAACTTGCATGCACTTGACCATTTTTATAATCATTCATAAATCGAGAAATATCAACGTCAGTTTATAAATGACATAAAAATGTTTAAGTGCATGCAAGGCCATGGATTATTTTTTTTTGCGGGAGAGGGGGGGATTGGAATGCTAATTAATATACAATCACGTTTCAACGGGTTACTTTCTGCTTTTCCAAAATTGTCGAATTTGAATGGTGATTTCAAAATCGCCGTGTATTAAAACAGCCAGTGGAAGTTTCCGAGCTTTATTAACTTCAACTTTCTGATCCTTCTCGTGCAATTTTTTAATTGCAGCACCTAAAATTGTTTTTACTGCAAAATACCCATGAGTTTGCATATCCTTCGAATATTTTCGGTCTTGTATCACGTGATTAGCAAGATAGGTCCTCTGATTTCATGTGCCGAAAAGGCAGTCCATTTTCTTTCTTTGTTTATCCTGACCAACTATGAAGTAGTATGAACGAGTGATGCAGTGAGTTCACATTAGCACACACGTGTGAAAATAGGAAGACTCCGTTTTTGGCGGTTTATTACACATGGGACCAACATCCATCTATTGGATTCACACATTACATTTAAATGGTAGTTTTTTTTCTGTTGCCCTGAGTAAGGTTC
Source organism: Acanthosepion pharaonis (assembly GCA_903632075.3). Lineage (NCBI taxonomy): Eukaryota > Metazoa > Mollusca > Cephalopoda > Sepiida > Sepiidae > Acanthosepion > Acanthosepion pharaonis. The sequence continues at coordinate 446,967 of CAHIKZ030000738.1, forward strand.
TGTTATGTTTGGTGCTAGTAGACTTAAGACACAGTTTACATCTATTCTGACTAGAACTAAATCTGTCGTAGCTTGGACATCGGCTCATAGAATCTCCGTCTCCGAGAGAGAGAGAGACTTTGTGTGTGTGTGAACTTTGTGTGTTAAAAGAATTTGAAATTGATGATAAAGGGAGCTAACCTTTTACAAATCAAACCACTTGAGCATAAAACTATTATTAATCCGGGACTCTTATTGGCTATGTGCTATCCAGTCAAGACTCCTTCTTGGAACCACACGGTAAATTCGAAACTGAAACCTTCCTCTTTTGCAAAGTCACAGCCGTAGTGACCACACGTTTATTGTAGCCTTATTTAAGTTGGCGGCAAAGTTATCAAAAGCTGACACATTTTTTCTCCCTGCATAGGTTTTTTTCTGTTTACAGTTCTGTGGTTTAATGGTTTCCTAACAGGTGCCGAAAAATTTAGAGATGTTCTTTTAGTTTTTCAAAGGGTTTTTTTATGGCTTCCCTATAATTTTCAAAAATGTCCTCGATAGTGGGGTAATTAGTTCCGACCCTATGTTATCGTTGCAGTATAGTAAGAATTTTGGAGCACACAACGTGACAGACTACTTTCAAAACCAGTGTATCTTCTTTCAAGAAATCTCAACTGTATACAAATTTTAGTTCTTATAGATCAGCTCTTACTTCGGATAAATATTGATTGACTCCTACCAAGTTTACATTGTATTTGGGAGAGAAAAATTGTCCACAATAATTTCCTAGTCCAAGGAAGCTCTGCAACGAAACGATGTTATTAGGCGCCGGCATATCTTTAATCTCGGCGACCCGTTCAGGATTTGGCCTCATGCCACCCTTGTCGATTATGCGTCCTAAATATATGATTTTTTCCATGAAAAAAAATCACATTTGGTCTCTCTAAGTTTGAGACCGTAATCTGGAATCTTAGCAAAAACTTTGTGGACATATCGTTATGTTCGACTACGCTTTGGTTTTTCAGTAGAATCTCATCTAAATAAGCGACTGAGAAGTCAAGGCCGCTCATCATAGTATCCCTGACTTGCTGTTCTGTTAACAAATTCATTGCAACTTCAAAATTCTCTTCTTCTAGTGTTAAATGAGAAATTAATTGGGATGCGTTTCCTGTTAAGTAGCTTTTCAATAAAAATAGTTTTGCGCTTTTCCAACGTATAGATGTGACACTGTTGTTAAACTCTGAGAGAATATTTTTAAATTAAAATTTTTCAGCGTTATTTCCGCTAAAGGTAGTCTATTGAAATTTGGGGGCGGATATATGAAACTGTATATTAGTCAAGGTGATATTTATATCCCCACTTTCCTCAACTGTAGTAGTCGTCGCAGGCGCTAAATATAACTCCATTATCGAAAGTTGTTTAATTATCTCCAACAGATATAACATTTGTTGCATCCAGTCTGTTACAAATCGAGTAATGAATAGCGACTCGGACTGAAGAATCAGAAAGCCGAGTTCGAATTCTAATCGGATCCATTACATTCACCTACGAGCTAATAGCCTTGGGAATGGTATGAATCTCTCTACTTCTCCCACGAGTTATGGGTAAATAGGAGGGCAGACCGGGTTCTATAGCCTTGGATGGCAACTGGTCTACTGCAGAAGGAAATGGCAACCTCATACAGGAAAAAAATCTGCCTCGTCGGCTTAAGCGTGTATCACGTATGGAATACAAATATTTTCTATTTTATCGCTTCGGGATGCGATTTATTTTTGCCAGCCAGGAATTCTTGTTTGTTGTCTATTGAAATAAACTTTTATTATTTTTTTTTTTTAAATTTTCTAGAATTTCAAATGTTGCATTAATTTTTCCTTTATGATTTTCCCTGATGTCGAGAAGAGATTTAACTCTTTTTAAGCTTTTGAAAGTTTCCGTTTTTTCAGGTTGAAATTTTTTTTCTCACCATGAAGCAAATTAGCATCTTGCGTTCATTTAGAACAGTTCAGAAAAGCTGTTTTCAGAGAACTTATTTTAAAGTTGAGTTTTTTTGTCCACACGTAGTTTATGTTCCTTTTGAGAACAATTAAGATGAGCTTTTTACATAAAGCTTTGTTTTAAATTTGTGTTTTTTCCCCGCGTGCTTTACGCTCCTTTTAAGAATAGTAAAGAAAAGCTTTTCTTCACAAAAATTTGCTGTCACCTCGATGCAAAGTTACGTTTTATATTCTTTTTAAGAACAGAAAAGTTTTTTTTCAGAAATTGTTTTAACAGTGAAAGGTTTTTTTCAGAAATTTTTAAAAATTGTTTTAAATGTGAAAATTTGATTTCGACACTTCTCCGAGGTTTAAACAATTTCTGACTTCTTTCAACAAGTTGTCCGAACCATTATATCTTCAAGATATGAAGAGTTTCTTTGGAGATATAAAGACATTGATCGGTTGCAGTTAAGTTCCACAAATTCAAAGACAAAGACGGACACACTTGAAGAAGAGAATCAACTCAATAACAGTATTCAATTCGAAGGTTTAATGTACAAAGGGGTGTACGCTTAAATAGGTAAAGACCTTTCAAATATAATTTATATTTGAGGATTTAATTGTTAGAAACGTGTTGAAGAAACAAGTAGGATTTTCAGCTTCGTGGCTTCTGGACTCCATTAGCGTCAGAAAGGACGGCCACAATAAACGTGTGGTCACTACGGCTGTGACTTTGCAAAAGAGGAAGATTTCAGTTTCGAATTTACCGTGTGGCCCCAAGAAGGAGTCTTGACTGGATAGTACATAGCCAATAAGTGTCCCGGATTAATAATAGTTTTATGCTCAAGTGGTTTGATTTGTAAAGAGTTAGCCCCCTTTATCATCAATTTCAAATTCTTTTAACGCACAAACTTCTCTCTCTCTCACACACACAAACATATATATATATATATATGTTTGTTACATATTTCCTAGTCAATTTATTGTTAATCAATAAATTACATATTAAGTGAGCAATCGGACGCCTTTTTCGTCTCCATTGATAAAAACATTTTTGCGTTCTTTACTTTGTACTTTTCTTTTCTGTTATGATTAGAAATGCATTCTCTGACTTAAGTGAAGGAGTCAATATTGAATTCAGAACAAGTGGACGTCTATACAATCAGCAACGTTATAAAGTATAATCAAAACTTGGACTGTAACTGGTATGTGATCTTCTCTTTGTAGATGATGCCGCTCTATTGGCACACCGTCGAGAAGACATTTAAACAATCCTTGATAAATTCTCTGAAACATAGAAAGCATTTGGACTCACTATCAACATAAAGAAAACTTAGTTGATGTACCAGCCAATACCAGCCATTCCATCTCTCACGAATCCTTCCGTGTTCATTTTCGTTTATGATCTATTTCATTACGATTATTCTGTTAAGAGTAATTATACATTTTTATTGCTCAAAGTAGAGCCCCATAGCGATAGAAATACCTCAGAGAATTCTAGTAAGATATCTTTAATAATTTCTAAGATAGAACGGTACAAAGATTAGGCTAACAATTGGACAATTTTGTTGTAACACCCGGTGTATATATATATATATATATATATGAAGAAAAATATACTGAAAAAAAAAAAATTCTAAAAATCCTAATATGCGATTATGCTGTTTTAATGTTTAATGTCAACGTCGGACGTTTCGGTCTAATAGACCATCTTCAGGACATATTCATGACGACGACGTGATCGTATTTAAACGGAACGCTGATCTTATAAAAGATTTCTGTTATCTGTTTGGATTGGTATTGCTTCTATGTCCATCGTCTTTTTCATGTTGAATTTTATATGGTCTATGTTAATAATGTTTTATGAATATGTCCTGAAGATGGTCTATTAGACCGAAACGTCCGCCGTTGACATTAAACATTAAAACAGCATAATCGCATATTAGGATTTTTGTTTGTTTTTCAGTATATTTTTCTTCATACTGTCGGATCTATATCCATATATTTGCTTACACACACATATATATATATATATATATATATATATATATATATATATATATATATATGTGTGTGTGTGTGTGTGTGTGTGTGTGTGTGTGTGTGTATTTAGGCAGTAATCCTTCTTTCATGTACGTTTCATTGAATATAACAGACAAGGTGCTTTGATTTATATAATTTCTCATGTGATCTTATTTTTTTTCTTTTCGGAGGATAAATTATATAAAAAGTGTCCAATTGTTCTTTCTTTCTGCATGTATGTATTTCAGTCATATCGTGAGCATTAACATGTCGGTTCTCAATCTGACACAGCGACTCAATTCAATCTTTTTGGACGTGGTCTGGAAATACTGCAGGTTGTTCTTTACGAACCTGGGGGGGGGCGTAAGGTGGTGCAAACCAAGTTCATATTCTTTGTGATTATTCTGGAATCCAGAGCAATTAGGGCCTTCTCTTGCCACCTAAATCTTGCTGCAACATCTCAGTGTCAATACAACCATCCTCCACTGAGGAGAACACACTATGTTCGAACCTGCTATTGACGGGTTTACTGTAGGCGATTCCAGAAAAGCGTTAATCTGTTCTACATTGTCCAATTTTTTATTTTCTGGCACTTCAGATATGTGCCAAAAATATGATGTTTTTTTTTTTATTTTAAAACTTTTGAGAAACAAACATTTTTTTTAATGTGTTTTCCCTTTCTAGTTTCCAAAACGAAAGATTTAGCGCCTTTTGTATACACGTAATAATTTTATCATACCGGGACATGACTGATGCCTGCTATCAACGCTGGTAATTACCCTCTCGCCATGATAATGTAAGCAGAAAGAAAAAAACACAGGAAGATATGCTGAAAAAGACAAGAAAAAAATGAAAGCGTTGCTTAAGTGTTTTTTTAGAAAGCAATGCTATGATTCGATGCCGGCTCATGTTCGAAAAGGTGCCTTGTTCAAAAAAGTTTTCATCTACGTGTTGTTTGTGTGTCGATGAGGAGGAAATAGAATCTTTTCTGACGAAACATTACCCTATTACGATAGGAAAAGAACACTTGAAATTTTCTTATCGTGATAGAAAGATCCTTGCATAAAACCCTGGGTCACTTTGACTTGAAACTTAGAGCTAGCACAACTGTCGACGGTTGCCGAATAAGTTATCCAGTTTCACTTACATGTTTTTGGTCTGCTTTTCAGCCACTTCTCAATGGTGCCACAAGAAATCGTTTTCAAAGATCAGTTTTATCCTTGATAATGGTGGAATACAAAATCCAGGATGATCTTTGAAGGAATAACTTTGTCACCACTCGTCCACGAATCTCTCTATTTTTCTATCTATGAGGAGGCACGGTGGATAGCGGCTCGGATTGAGGAATTCGAGAGCCGAGTTCGAATTCCAGTCGAATCCATTACATTCAATTACGTGCTAATACCCTTGGGAAATGTATGCATTCTCTTCTTCTCTCTTCTTCTGGATTCTATAGACTTGGATGGCAATTAGTCTAGGAGAAGGACATCTCTGAATTCAAAACCTGCGGAGGGTCGTTTTGGGGACCTTGTCTCGGCTCTTTAAAAGGTATGGTATGGTTGGCACTACACAGTCTTCACCACTATAATCAAATCAAATTTTCAGATGTCGGTTCCTAGGTAGCTTGACCCTCACACGTCGAAAAAACCACGAGGTCCACACACACACACACACACATATATATATATATATGAAAATTACAGTACAAGTTTCATTTATATAATATCTGATATATATGAAATTTGTACTGTAATTCTCATCTTTGATAATGGCTTATGTACGCCGAAAGCTTAGATTAGATTAAAAAAATATGTATCAATATTGTGATTTTAAAATATCCAAGGAAAAATTGAACACCCTTAACGGCAACAAACAGGACATCTACGTCATTCTCGCTTCCAGCGTCTTATATGCACGTGTTTATCGTTGCTTGGAAATCATCCATGTAAACAGAAACATACTATCATCACATTCTTGTCCGTGTATTGCTTAATATATTGTACTGTAACTGTCATCTTCGATAATGGCTTATGTAAGCCGAAAGCTTAGATTGGATTAAAAAATATGTATCAATATTGTGATTTTCTTTCTTTGTTTAATGATAATATTATTAAGCTTATCAGACGATATGAAAAGAATTTACATAAAATAGACAATACTTGTTTATATTATTTAATGAAACATGTATAACTGAAAAAATGCTGTCTAAATACACACACAATATATATATATATATATATATATACCGGGTGTAACAGCAACATCATATGATAATTGTCAATTTCACGAAACGTTTAATATCTAAAAAAAAAAACTAAAGTTTCTATTTCTCAGGTTTGCAGATAAGACATCTTGATAGCATTTGTTGTGACAATCAATGAAAAATGCTTATTCAGCTAGAAAGAGAAAAGGTTTGGTGTCAGCAACCCATAGTGACAGAAATGGTGAGACGTAAAAGATCATTCAGGCCTTCACTAATTGTACCAACATTCATCATCTGGTTTCCATCTTCAAAATTCATTCAAAAACTATCAATAGAACAGTGAATACGTTTTAAAAAGAGGGAAACTAGATTAGGAGATCACAACAGAAAGAGGGATCATCATTGCAACTTAGAAATAAATAGGGTTATAAAAACCTCCTAGAATTCGAGTAAATGTTTAATCATTTCTAAAATACAACGGTTCAAAGCTTAATCTAACAATTCGACAATTTTGCCGTTACACAATTTTGCCGTTACACAATTTGTACAATTTTGCTGTTATACAATTTGGACAATTTTGCCGTTACACAGTTAGGACAATTTTGCCGTTATACAATTTGGACAATTTTGCCGTTACACAATTTGGACAATTTTGCTGTTATACAATTTGGACAATTTTGCTGTTATACAATTTGGACAATTTTGCCGTTACACAATTTGTACAATTTTGCTGTTATACAATTTGTACAATTTTGCGGTTACACCTGGTGTATATATATATATATATATATATATATATATATATATATATATATATATATATAATTGTTAGATTAAGCTTTGAACCGTTTTATTTTTACAAATGATTAAACATTTGCTCAAAAATATATATATATATATATATATATATATATATATATATATATATGGACAAATTTGCTGTTACACAATTTGGAGAATTTTACTATTACACCTAGTGTATATATATATATATGTGTGTGTGTGTGTGCGTGTGCGTGTCTCGTTGGTCTAGCTCTCTCTCTCTCTCTTTCTCTCTCTCTCTATATATATATTTGTCGACTGGCCTGAATATTTTTTCTTCTTTGTTTATGTGCCGTGTCCCTTTAGAACGTAAACGATTATGGCTCTCCACCTCTTCCTGTCTATTGTAACTCTCAATAGACATTGACTTTTTGTTATTTCTCCTAGACCCTGTTCTGCCATCTACTTGCTTAAGTCCATTAAGTATGTCACGCGTTGCTTTCCCTTGACATTCTTTCACACTATTCGCCTTGTGACCAACAGATTTTCCAAGCCCTCTATTCTCATTAAATGTCCCAGAAATTTCAACTGCCTCGTCCTCGTGTTAAGTATGAGTTTCCTTATTGTTTGCATCCTTTCCAAAACCACCTCGCTGCTCACATGTTCGGTCCATGGTATCCTCAGCATCCTTCTGTAGAACCATGCCTCAATTTCCTCGTGTCTCTTCTTCAGCTTTGAGGAGATCGTCCAACATTCGCCGTCGTAAAGGAGGACAGATGTTCAGTACTCTTTTCTTTGTTAACTGTCTTGTAATACACTGCCTAACTTTTGGAATATACCTTTGGCCATCCTAATACGTCTTCGGATCTCAGTGTCGCAATTAACGTCCTCCGTTAGAACACTTCCCAGATATTTAATTTTCCGTATCTGCTTGATTTTAGTGTGCCCAACTTGTAAATCGCATTTGGGGCTCATCTTTGTGCTGATGAGCATACATAGTGTTTTCTAATGCTTAGTCTCCTCTTCTCACTCTCTTTCACTATCTTCTGTAGGAGGTTTCCTATCAGCAAAGTGTCATCTGCGTATCGTATGTTGTTAAAATTGTGGCCTCAAATGATGACTCCTGGTAGACTTTCCAGCTCTCTCATAATTGCCTCGCTGTATCGGTTGACTAAGTCCGGTGAGAAGACGCAAATCTTATTAGAGAAAAATATGCGTTCCACTAGGGAAACCGTCATTAGATATGGCGTTCTTTGGACCTCTCGCCCACGGAGTACGTTGATGATCGATGCCGGATAGATCCTATTTTTCTCTAATAAGATTTCTCGAATGTCCATGCTGCAAGACGAAAATAAATAAATATAGAGCTTTATCAATAGAAAATAAATAAATATACAGCTTAATTAATCGTCTACTCAAATATGAGTATCAACTAAAAAATAATGTTTAACTAATTTTTATATATATATATATATATATATATATATATAAATATATATATATATATACACACACGAGCACACACACACACACACACATATATATATATATATATATGAAGAAATATGGTTTTAAGGTATGCTATATTTATGGGATAAAGTGCTCAATATCAGAGATAGAGCGTATGTAAATATAAATATAAAAGTCAACTTTGAAGTCAACACTCAGAGGCGACAGGCTGTTCATGAGACAGCCTTTCGCCTCTGAGTGTTGGCTTCAATGTTCACGTTTTATATATGTTCCCGTTTATACACACACACACACACACACATATACATACATATATATATATATATATATATATATATATATACATATATATAAAGAGACACACAGGTAGAATGAGAGGGTCAGAATGATAGAGAGAAAAGACTAAAAGATATTTGAAGGTTGTATATATTACTTATTCAAAAATGAAAGCAATTAGCACACATATTATATATATATATATATATATATATATATATATATATATATATATATATTTATAAATTTCGAAATAACCTATTGTTTTTGCGATTATGACCAATTGTTGAAGGGATATATTTTGTGATAGGTTTTATATTTAAGTCAGGGGTAATATATTGAGAGGATTGTCGAAGTATGTGAACTTTCTCGAACAGGAGATTGAAATTATATTAAAAAACATAATACAACTGATAACGTTTTATTGCATTAGGAAACTAAATAGTAAGAATACGTAAATATGTAAATGGAAGTGTGTGTATATATATGTTCTTATATTACAGTGTATGGAAAGTCAGTTTGAATATATTTAGAAATGTAAATTGGTTTGTTAGTGTTATCAAAAGAGGCTGTAAAATTTAATCTTATAGAAAAAATTTTTTTAAATTTGTTAGAAAAAAATTCAAGTTATTGAAAAATAATGAAAAGTCAAGAAGTTAAAAGAGTTTGTTAAAAAGAGCTAAGAAATGTAATGTTATTTTGTGAAGTTGTTAAGATAACAGAATATATAATGTTAGAATATCAGCCACATTTCCTTGTAAATATATGGGGGTGATTAGTACAAAAATCGGCGGCTTCTAAAATATTTCGCCTACCCATTTTCAATCGCATGCCTTGAGTCAGGCAATGTTATGGTTTTAGTTATCCTTCAACAGTTCCACGCAGAGATCGTCTTCCCAGATCATTTTTTTTACTTGATAGACCATGAGGGGATACAAATCCGGGACATATGGTCGAAACCCTAACTTTCTCACCACAGAGCTACACCTCGGTCGGTCTCTCTCTCTCTCTCTCTCTCTCTCTATATATATATATATATATATATATATATATATATATTGAGAGACTGACAGAGAGATTAGTCCTGGGTATGATGATAAACTGCATCCAGCAGCAAGACATTTGATCAGGAGCCTAGAGGTTATGAGGAGCGTAAAACCACCTCTTAATTGCGGTTGTTGCTGGATCCACCCTGACCCGGGCTGTTAACACCCGTTAGGGTCCCAGTTATCTGCAAATAATGAACTTCCAAGCAAAAAACAACACACTATGAAAATATAAAAATACGTATCTATAGTAAAATGACCAGCAAAATATTTTATAGCAAAAGGATCATCAATACATATTTAAAGGAAAAAGAACCAACAATATATTTAATCTGTAGTTGAAGGCTTGCAATTGCGTTAAAAATATTTAGATTTCGGCATATAATAACCCATACAAGTGGATAAGCCGCTAAACATATCAACCAATCAAACAACAGATAGACTGACAGAGAGAAGGAGAGAGATAGAGAGAGAGGGAGAGGGTGGGAGAGAAAAAAGCAGCAAATAAATTAATCCTTTCTTTGGCGTTTAAGTTGATTTCCTCCATTTTTTTTAAGCTTCTTAAATTAATAAGTATTTGTATTCAGGATATAACCTTTTTCGAATCGTATTGAAAAATCGTCAAAAACTTCTTCATATCAAACATGTTTACCCAATATAGGTAAAAGGGTGAAAGAAACCCAGAAAGATTATGGCTAGGTAATTATGCTACAAATTTATACTTTGACTAATTATATATTTTATAAATGAAAGACCATTGACACCAACCTAATTCTAGGGATAAACAGGGAGTTTAGACACATAGGAAATATCATTAACTATTTTTTTACCGCCACAAATTAAACGATGGTTTTGTCGAGAGAAGAAAGGATCGACTTTTTGTTGTATCCTTAAAGAGGTTACAAACAGACAATGGTGGTACTCGAGTGAAGTAACAGAAACACGAACGTAGATGAAAGAAAGAGAGGTTTATTGTAAAAGAGAATACACTACTGAAAGACAGGGCATAGGGTGGCAGGCTAGTAATTCACAAAGCAATGTTATTTACCTCACCAAAAGGCTATTATTTAATGCGGGGTTAAACAGAACCCGTAGGCTCGGAAAAAGTTTCCCGTAGACCCCGTAAAAACGGGTTCGGGTAGCTGTCTACCACCCCAGACGAGACTCTGCACTTCGGCATAGCCTCGTCTGGGCTCCTCTCCGCCCGAAAGCAAAGGGTTCGACGAGCTTAGCTGGAGACGAATCTCCAACTAATTGCCGAAGCAAGCCCGAGGTATATCCTGTGCTCAGTATATATAGCCACTAATATAGTCAGTCTACATAGGCGATAAGGAGTGTGGGACATTCCATTACAACACTTCTTTTTCTGGATAGGCTAAAAAAGGTGTACTCAATGGAAATCACAGATGCAACACACTTGATTGAACGCATAAAGAGGGAATGTGCTAAAATTGACTTATAAATCTTATAAAGCGTATCAAGCTTTGCACGACAAATGATGGAAATCATATTGAAGAGGTTATTTGTTAATATTCCAATTCAATAAATTGTTGTTGAAAATTTCATTTCTTGTAAAGATTCATTTTTTTCTTATGCATTCAGACTTTTGGGCACATTGTAGAATATCAAATCACAAATAAGATTAAACGATAATCCATCAAAGACTATAAAATAGCCAGTGTTTATTCGCAAACAGCATGGGACCTCTCTCCCTCACTCTCTAAAGCTGCTAGGAAAATAACTTAACAACAAACTTATCTACATAGATGTATATTATCTTCTCGGTAATTAACTCGTTAACTGTTATATAGGAATAAGACATAAAGTGTTTGAACATAGATCGCCACTGAGCAAACAGGCGATCACATTATTGTGACCATAGAGGGAACACATATATGAGAGGTAGCGTGTGTCAAATTAAACGCAATTTCTAGTCTATCCTCTATACTATACGGACCGCTATTCTCTACTCTATTCACTATAGTATTTCACTATACTTTTCACTATACGATTTACTATTCAAGCGAGCATTATCCAGCAAGTACCATTAGTTCGAGATTATGCGAAGACGTCTGACAACAGTGTTGTTCAACGGCATTACTATAGTTTTATCTGCGATTACAAAGGCTCAGCTACAACGAGCATTACAAAAGTGGCAACAAGTTGACATCAAAAATTAACGCTAGAAAACAGTTGAACGATAAGTTGATACAAAACCCAAACATTTAACTAAGAAATCGTGTCATGTTTTCAGATATTCTCGTCAGATCAAGACTTTGATATAGATGCCATGCATGGCGCTAATTTTACTCAAAAATACATGTCGGCTATGTATAAGCACTTTCTCGGATCAATTTTCCCCAAAAAAAAAAAGAAATGATTTCAAGTGAATAAATCATGTAGTCTTAGTAAGAACCATCTTTCTTTGAAACTCGTGGCTTTATAGATTCACAAAGAATTACCAAATAACAGTAAGCTTAAGGACTTTCAACAACACTAAGTACAATCAAAATGGTTAGCACATATAATTCGAAGAGAAAATAATGACATAATTAAGATATTGATGATCCACCAGCTAAGAGCACGACGTTAGAAAGGAGTGATAGATTGATTTTTTACAGCTTATCAACCCTATGCAGGTTATTTATATTCAGAAAATATTTTTAGATTGCAGTAATTTTGGGGGAGATAATAATGAATTTCTGATACGTGTCCTACTAATTAACATTTTGCTGGGGGGGGAGCGGTCGGCGCATATCTTCCCCAAGGGTATTTGCACGTAAGTTAAAATGAGGAACCAAACAGGAAAGGGAACGCTGCTCTCCGATTTCCAACTCTGAGCAGTTGTACATTACATCGCCAACATATCAAAGCTTACAGCAGCTGGTATTTCCAAGCGGTCATGCATTTAGTTACAATTTAGGAAGGAAAACACAATCAATACTAGAAAGAGCAATAACAGTAACTGGACTTGAGAAACATATATGTCTGAAAAATTATTTTAATAGAAAGATTTTATAATTTTCAATCGACGTTAATACTGGCTGCTCGATAAATAAATGCCGTATGTTTTCTCATAAGATTAAGAGCATAGATATAAGACTTTGATCTCAGCGCGATGGTTAGGGAATTAAAAAGGCGTAACTTTAATATGTGGTTAATCTCACTTGACTTTCCTAAAGAAACTGTCGCTAGGGGACACTCCTTAAGCCTATAAATAAGCAATGATAATCTCAGTCATTATATGTCCTTTTTACACTCTGGCTATAAGATGTAATCGCACGTGGGAAAAAGTGCCCCCCC
>CAHIKZ030000738.1:465000-507500 GCA_903632075.3 Acanthosepion pharaonis
TCTTTCTATGTATGTGTATCTGTTCATACAATTAAAAGAAGCAAATTCTCGATTAATCAGCAGCTGATTACATTTTTCGTTCAAAATAGAAACGTCATAAATATTTGTGATAAGTCTCTTAATTATTTAGAATCTTCGCTTCTCTTTAGTCGATAGTCAAATTATTTGCTATGTCTACATAATGTAGCAGATTCTGGTGTCTCTGATTCCAGCTTAAAAAGTCTACAGAGGAACCGAATGAAGCACAAGTGGCTGTTGCAGTGTTTAGCTCTCACACTGATATAATAGCTCAGATTAATCTCCACCCAAAATGTGCCTGACTATAGTATAGCTTAACCTAGAATAATCCCTGGATAACAATTGGTGTTGCCGACTTCATAACTGCTATAAAATAGTCTATTCTAAACTCTACCCTTAGAAGCCATTTCATATTATCGAAAGATAGCCCCCCTGTTCTTTTTCTATAAATATTTTTATGAATGAGCTCTTCGTCCCGAATACACCTTCAAACGCCAATGTCGTATCGCGCTGAAACGTCTCTTACAGGTGTCCGATGGCCTCTCCAAAGTTCAGCCGTTGTCTAGAAGGGCATTGTATTATGTATTAGAGGGTCCGTTTGTGATGAGCTTATTGACGATCTCGGTATTACGAAGCAGGAGGCTCGCGGATAGGCGCCCGTGTTGAAATGCCTCAATAACGATGATGCATCACTCACCTGGCTGTTGATTCGCTGGGTCGCAAAAGACTTTGTTCAGTGGTCTTGGAGAAATATCCCAACTGCGTGCGCTGTGATAGAGAGGTCGAGATCTTGGGTCATGTCTTCTTTCATTGCAGGGTCGTAGCGCCGTTGGGACAGTTTGTTGAAGGCCTCATAGTTAGCATCCTTATAGCAATGTGGTGCCGCCATTGACTAAGGCGGAACATTACGTGTTCTTTTGCTTGTTAGGGGTTATGAGATTTAGACGACATGTCAGAAGGGATTCTATGGAGGCGAGAAATTCACTTCTTTCCAACTAATGTTGTACATTAAGCATCAGCTTAAAGTCAAGATTATCACGGAAAAGCGGCGGGTATCTTTATCAGAGTTTGGCAATAGGTGTGTGAATCTTACCCGTTTGTGACGGGTGAAAGGGGCTGACTATGAATAGCACTTTGAAGCCGGTTAGGCATAAGGATGTTGTTCTCCCTGTGCTGGTTTGTTTTTGTACTTGCTGTTGTGTTTGAATGAGTGCATGGGATGAATGAATGTTTTATATTAAAGTCTCTTGTTAACTTATGTTTCTGGCATATTTAAGGATTGTGACGGTTTTTTTTTACTAACATTATTTTATTGTTTTTGTAAATAGTTTTGTTTTCATACTGTAAATACTCATTATATCTAGTTTTTTTAAATTGTTGTTTTATTCCCCTCCCCAAAGATAATGAATTTACATGAGGGGACGAGTTATGATTTCCATAGAGACAATGAGGTATTATGGTTGATGTAGTAAGAAAGATAACTAAGAATGCGTTGTTTTGGTGTTAGGAATATTGTGGTATGTTTGGGTCAGTGTTTGTGGCTAGCTAAGTTTAAATTTAAGACAGAAGAAGACCGTCCTTTCCCCAATTCCCCCTTCGTCCTTGCGTCACATTTCTGTGTATTTAACAGAATAAATATTGCTCTTCGCTATTTTTGTTTAGTTTCTTGTAAATAGATTTGTATTCATATTGTAAGTATTCATTGAGGCTAGTTTTTAAATTGTTGTTTTTATTCCTCTACCCCACAGGCAATGAATTGTACATGAGGGGACAAGGATTTTCATAGAGACAATGTGGTATTATGTGGATGTAGTAAGAAAGATATATAAGAATGTGTTGTTTTGGCTTGATATGATTTGGTCAGTGTTTGTAGCTAGGTAAATTTAAAGTTAAGACAAATGCAGATCGTCCTTTTCTTCATTCTCCATTTTGGCCTTGTGCCATATTTTGTAAATATTTGCAAATAAATATCGCTCTCCGCTATGGTGACTAAACTTTTTGAATTTAAGCGCAATAATAGTCTGGCGACGAGATCTCATTAATTTACAATTGTGTTGTCTAGATGTAACCATAAACTGCATAATAACAGTTTCTTTTTCTCGCACTTACCGTTTATCGAACACCTTTCTGGCTCCATGCTTTCCAGCCAACTTTAATTTTCAAAACTTCACATGTAGCGTCAATCTCTATCTATAATCCTCCTAATTATTGTTTTTTTTGTTTTCGCCCTTTTGCAATGTTTCTGCTTCTAACTTTTCCACACCCAGTAGCCCCTTGGGTCTCAGTGGTTTTATTGCCTTGCTTGGGGTGAACTTGATTAAAAAAATAATATATTAGATTTATATATTATTTAGTGCAGGCCAAGATTGCGGAACAATGTGTCAATTCTTCTCATAGATTTATTAGCTTCCATTTTTATCTTAAAATCAGAAATCGAATCGATTTAACTTTGAAACAGATTATATTAACCTCGCCAGGAATTTACTTAGTTACGGATCTAATTGCGCATTTCCTTCTGATGATACTCGGTGATCAATATTCCGCCGAAAAATAAAGTTAAGATGATGTTCGTCAAAGAATTCAACATGGCCGAGCTGATACCTTAAACCACATTCCAACCAAATGCCGATGTTGTCGAGTTATTCCTGAATATAAATCCAGTAAATACAGAAATCTTTTTATGGGGTTAGCTCTCAATTGTAGCTTCCTACTAGACTGATTGAAGTTTCATAAATATCGAGTTTTATTCTCACTGAAGAGTGCTCTCTATCACAGCCTGGTACAGCGATCCTTCATAAATATAGAATATTATTCCCATGGGTGAAGGGTTTTTTTTTTACTTGTCTGCTACTACTCTGATATAAGGCTAAAAAATATAAAATTCTAATAGGCTTGCGGCCATATCGCGTTAAAATACCGGTTCTCATACGATCATCGAAGTTAAGATAGGTGACGGCTTGTTATTACTAGGTGCTGTAAGCTTGGATGTGCAGATGGTATAATCGATAATGGTTTGGAATTAGAAATCGAAGAAGCGAATTCCAATTCTAGTCGGGTTCATTCAATTCACTTAGATGCAAATAATCTCTTTTCTCTCATCTATGGGTTAATTAGTAAGATTTGTATCAAGTAAGTCAATAATACATGTGAAAATTCTTAAAATCTAAATATATTTTCTGCCTGTAAATAACCTGAAAAAGATTGATGAACTGTAAAATAACAAATCAATCAGTCAATGTTGAAATATCTTTTCCCTAGTGTGATCGATTTTTGTTTTGTTTTACGGCATATTAACCACAATGGATTATCTAATGCTTACAAAATTTCTTTTTTTTTCCGAAAATATATAGCTGGTAATATTTATTTAAAAAATGTATAGTTTGGTTCGATTTGTGGCATATCAATATCTCAATGGGTTATTTATTGCTGACACGATTTTTATTTTTTGGTAATATTTTCTTTTTTCAAATATTTATTGATGATACTAATTTTGTTTTTAGTATTTCTGGAATTAAAATCTATTTTTACAGTTTCATAGTGTTTTGAGTCAGGTTGTACTATTCAGATCTATTTGCTCATAGCTGGGACCCTAACAGGTGCTACAACACCCGGGTCAGGGTGGACATAGGAACACCAGCAATTAAGAGGCGGTTCCATGCTCCTCAAATCCTCCTGATCAGAGTACTTGCTGCTGGACGTAGTTTATTGTCTGAGCCAGGACTCGGATGTAGTTTATCGTCATACCTAGGACGCCTAGTGCGGGTGGCATCTAATGTGGCCTTGTAAAAAACTGAGCGCTACTTCAGAAATATCAAGGCACATTTTAATGGGTGTGGCTCTGCAATTTTGAGTTCTATTTGGAATGGGATATCTCTACAATATCCTGGTATAACACTGACAGAAAATTCGTACATATCAAATTCGACATATTTTGTTTCGTTACTCTACTGTTTCTTTGTATAGGATAACTGTAATGAGTTGATACACCTGTACACCTTCGACAATCCCTGTGTGATTGATTTACGCACTTGAGATAACAGGAGATCCCTAGATCTATAAAAAGCAACGGTTTTCTCAATGAAAAGTGTTGAATCTCAAGCTGCCATAGAGATTACCACTTTCTCTGGAATAGTGAAAAATAGTCCTCTACCGGTAGTCGACTTAGTCCATCTGCATTGGGAATCTTTGAACCTAGTTTGTATAGAAGATGATAGTGATAGTTTGTGAGTACCAGTACACAATTCTGTACTCTAGTACTTACTGTGTGTGATATAGTTCGGTCCTCTTTTAAAAGCCCAAGCAAGGGCTTATGATAAAAAATGATTGTAACCTCCCAGCCGTAAATGTATTTATAAAATTTGATCACTTCCAAAATTACTGTTCATCCCTTACTTTCTATCTGTACATAATTCTATTCTGCCTTTTTTATAATGTTCTCGGGGCAAATGAAATTGTTATTTTTTTCCGATCCATCCGCCATAATAGTGATTTTCTAAACCCGGCTTAGATGTGGCACAAGGCCGAAAGTAAGGGGCACCCAGTGAGGATTGAACTCACTACTCAGCCGTAATAGTTCTAGCGAGACAAGCTTGCTAACCATTACACCACCTCGAGGTGCCCGCCCATCCGCCATAATATGTGACAAAGCTGTCCCGATATAAACTGGGTATGTATTCACGTTCATTATAAGTTTAAATTAAAGGTTGAATTGAACTAAAACATCAACTGGTATTAATAAACTTTCGATTGTTCAAATGCAAATTTTTCGGTGATTCCCCGGGGACTCCTTCTTGTAATAATGCATGCAGCGGAAATAGCACAATGATGATATTCTTTAAATACCGACAGTAATAATTAATAAAAGCTGAATAACTGCGCAGTACCGATATATTATTTGGTTTCGGTGCTCTTTGAATAGCACTAACCTTATCTTGGATTGGATGAATTCCTCTGGAATCAATCCTGTGACCCAGATAAACAGTTGGCGACTTCCCGAACTTACATTCCTCACTTCTAAGGTGGAGTCCAACATCTCATAGTCATTTTCACATTAAACGCAGATTTGGTAATGTTCTTCCATATTTTTGCCCGAGATTGAAATGACGTCCATATAAGCATCAGTGATTGGTATACTTTGAACTAAAAGGTCTATAGTACGTTGAAAAATTCCTGGTGAAGAGGAAATTCCAAGACACACTCTGATGTACCTGAAAAGACACTTATGAGTGTTTACAGTAGTTATTTCTTGTGACTCTTCCTCCAAAGGAATCTGTAAATATGAGTCACTCAATTTGTTTTATAGGAATAAAGTGTCGCAGACGACACTTGAGTTTGAACATTACCAGTGAGCAAAAACAGACGACACCATTACTGAATTAAGTAGATCACGTGACTACAGAAGAAACGCATAATTAGGAATTAGCCTTGCGTCTAATTGATCGTTATTCTTAGTCTATCCTCTATTACTATACGGATCACATTTCTATTCTATCTTATTAATATTTGGTTCGCTATTTATATTCTATCCTCTGTACTAATCGGATGACATTTCTATTACAACACGGATCGCTATTCTCTATACGGATGACTATTCTAGCGAGTATTATCGAGCAAGTACTATTAGTGCGAGTGTTATTCGAAGACGTCTGACATCAGTATTGTTCAATGGCGTTACTATAGATGTATCTGTGATTACAAAGTCTCTACTACAAGAACATTACGAAAGTGACAACGAGTGTTCGCTGACATCACAAAACGATTTGAATCTTGTAAAACAATGTCCGCACGAGACAGAAATACAAATCATCTATATCTGGACTAGGGTACTTGTCTATCTGTAAAGCAGTGTTTACTGTCTTTTTAAAATCGACACAAATACTAACTTCACCATTTTTCTTTAACAGTGGAACGATGAAGGAGGTCCATGCAGAAAATGTAACTGATCTGATAAGGGCAGTAGAAACCATACGATTAAGCTCAGCTTCAATCTTTTCTCGAAGTGTTAACGGTATTAATCGAGTTTTCCTGAAACTGTTGTGGTAGGATCCACCTAATTTGCATAGTGGAGTACCGACCATATAAATATGGTTGGTACCGGGAAGAGAGTGGGAGGAATCAAGAGATTCAACCAGAGACTCTGCCCGACTTCGACTCAGTCAACACATTCTCCAGGAACGGTCTTACCAGGAATATACAAAAGACTATATGTAAATATTGTGTACACTTTCTTGTTTCAATACATTTTGTTCTAAGTACATTTTGTGTTGCATTATTATTACACGCATTAGTCAAGTTTCAACAGAAACAATGGGTACTGTTAGATTTGATATGCACTTTCGTTGTTGCATCATTCAAAGAACCCATGCCCGATTTAAAAAGCTCAGAAAATTCTCGCTCCAATTTAGTTACAGGTACCCGATAGATTATTTAGTAATTTTTTCAACTAATCCAGTCTAAGAAGATTAGGTTTCGATCCGGGTACAACCAACACTCTTAAATTACGGGTATTTCCCTGGCGTTTCGCAGTCACGTTGGCAACTCCCCTATGTTCAATGATATGCCCCGAATAAATACGCAATTTTTGTATTAAACTCTTTAGAAAACACTGCATTAGTTATTTTCTTGAATGTCTCCCCGCTTAACAGAGAAGGTGAACACCCGGCGTCGATTTCCATTTCACAACTGATCCTATTTAACTCGAGTTTACAAATATAAGGTTCAGGGTCGTTCGAATTAACACTATATAATAGTGTTAATTCGAAGGAAATTTCGATGTAGTGTAATGGTTAACAAGCTTGTATCGCGAGAACAATTAGGAATGAATAGTGAGTTCGATCCTCACTGAGTTCCCCACACATCTAAGCTATCGTGTGCCACATCTAAGCTAAGCTTAGGAAATCATTTGGGTAGCTCGATGCTTGTCATGCTTGAACAATTACGACGGAGTAGCGAGTTGGATTTTCACTGGGTGCTCCCTACTTTCGGCCTTGTGTCTTATCTAAGCTACGCTTAGAAAATCATTTGGGTACCTCGATGCGGTATAATGGCTAGCAAACTTGTCTCGCTAGAACAATTACGATGGAGTAGCGAGTTTTTTCATTTGGTGCCCCTTACTCTCGGCCTTGTGCCACATCTAAGCTACGCTTCGAAAATCACTATAATGATATATCTAGTGTGTTTCGTTTTTGCATATATTATGACTGCTTTAGCCGTTGTTTATTTTTTCACAGTCTTGAAAAATGACGCTTGTTTTAAAAATCAAAACAATTTTCCCCCATGCTAGACAATGTATTCTCTCTCCAAAATAAACTTTTTTTTCTTCTTTTGAAATTTCCTAGAACTCTAGACATTATGCGGACGTCATTCATGCTTCTATTATTAATGTTTACCACGTCAGTAGCCGCCAATTCCATGACCATTTTAAAAGTATTTCCAAGTGACATGTCCTCAGATTTTAATGTCTAATCATCTTCATCACACAGAAACTTGTCCCGTAATGCTCTTAAAATATTCGTAAAATTCACACGTCGACAATAAATGTTTAAGACAAACAAAGAAATCTTGTTTGGCATTATAAAACCGGTGACTTCCCACTATGATGAGGTGTTTAGGCTTGAAGTGTTCTAGCAGTAAATGCTTAATTTTCTCAAAAGTTCTATCAATTGGCTTATGTGGTGCACATGAATCCTCCAAGACTCTGAACGTCTTTTCACCTATGGCGCTGAGTAAGATAGTTCTACATTCTATCTGTTTGCTGGTCCCGAAATATATCGTTTGCTGAGAAAAACTGTTCCAAACTGTCCAGGCATGCGCAACATGCCAAACAATTGTAGGGGAAAGGCTGATCTTTGTCTGTCTTATAATTAAACTTAGCTAGCCACAATAACTGACCCAACAATACCACAATATCCCTTACACCAAAACAGCACATTCTAACATACCACAAATATATATATCCACCATAATACCTCAAAATCTCTAGTAAGTCTTAACTAGTTCCTGTATGTACAATTTTTTTTTATATGTAGAGAGTATAAAACAACAATTTAAATATCTGAATGCCAAAGTATATTTACAATATGTGAGGAACTATTTAAGAATCTAACTGAAATGATATTATTAATGTCCGCCCCAATCGTTAATTCTTGCAGAAAGATCAGATAATTGGAAGAAATTAATGAGGGATTGAAATAATTAAAACCCTCATACGTCCTACCTCTCTCACTCAAACATATACTCATTCAGAGACAACGACAAATACGAAAATCGCACCTGAATTACGAAAGACGTCTCGCATCCACCATAGTCAACTTTGGCATCTCTGGTCACTTAACAGAGGAGGGAGAATTAAAGTACAGAAAATACAGAAATAAATGAGGCCAATGAGCTTACATTTAACCCTTGAGATGTGTTTGAGAACAACTCGGAATTCACGATAGAAGGAGTACTCAGCACGGGGTAAAATGAGGGCCTTCTCAAGGATGGGAAGTTCTTACGGGCGTCTTCCTTCCCGATTTCCCTTTCATCATTTGATGGCTGACACACTCGATCTTGGAACGTGATGCAAATCGGATGTTGAGGAATAGGCATACGCTAGGCATACCCAGTTCGCCTTCAGAAGGGCGGAGGTAACAGATCTCCCGAAGTATCCTGAGGGCTTTGCTTGACCACAAGAGGGAGAACAAGAGCCTTACTAATGCCATTACTGTGGCACACAGAATTGGAAGTACGAAGACTCGGTAAAGAAGAATCGGGTAGATGTGCAAGATTCATACTTCCTCCCCCGCTTTAAGGAAAGATTCCTCCAGGCCATAAACGAAATGCAACCACGGCTTTCTTCCGTACCCCCGACCAATTCATTTTCTAACACGACATCGGGACCGAACCAGACGCTGAGTATCCTGACCGGCCCCTCCGTCCAGAGGAAAGATCTGGGAAGAGATACTCTTTTTTACACGCCCACACCTGCAAGCCAACAGACTTATCGCGATTGATCTTGGCCTCAGTCACCCTCTCGGACCCTCTGATTTATTTGCCGGCTTCGACAATCTTGACTCTGCTCCACACAAGAACTGAAACGTTGTCAGTATAGGCAGAGTACCTGACCGAGGTAGAAGTACCTGGTAGGGCAATTCCGCGTAGGACCGGATTCGTTTTTAATTGCAAAGGAAAGGCTCCAACACAATAGCGTGCAGCAAAAGCGAAAGCAGACAACCTTGGAGAATGAAGGGAGACAATACGAAAAGCTCTCATCGAACCGCATTCACTTCCACCTGCACAACGGGGGATGCATACAGAAACCGGATCCAGGTACGAAAGTACGGCCCGAAACCAGCTGGGGAAAGGACAGCCTCCATAAATCGATAGTCAACCCTATTGGATGATTTGGACTGATTCTAATTGATCAGCGCGGCTTCACTGTTGACTTGCTCGATAATGAAGCGTACCAAATGAAAGCTACTCTGAATATTGTCCTTCATAGCACAAATCTGCTCAGAGCCAATCACACTAGACAGAACAGCCTCCAAACGTTGCTTAAAAATTCAAAGGTCGAAAGTTACCTATCCCATCCCCACCGATTTTGTCCTTGCGTAGCAACTTGATCACACTGCTTCACCCGGTTATTGTAAATCAGTTCCAGGAAAGGAACAAGAACAGGCGACTATCACAAGTACAGTTCGTAAGGAAGACCATCTAATGCCGGAAATTTGTCCCTAGCCAATCAGCTTCAGCGCCTCCCTGATTTCTGTGTCTTTGGTAGAACTCTCGCACCCAGCCACTTTAGCTGCCCCCATGCTGGGAAAATCAATCAAATACGCGTCAAACTAAGCAGTGCTCGGATCGGGCTCCTTGGTGAACAGATCCTGAAAGTAGTCACGGAAAGCCTCAAATATTCACGCATCTGATCTCGCGGTCCGCCTATCCAGCAATGTAACGCACACGATATGTCTACTTGATGCACACAATAATGCAGCCATATTTGTCACCTCGGGAGACATTCTTTTTAACCTAGCCCTAATTACAAGAGCATGAGCCGTCTTGATCACTGAGGAGGTTACCTCTACCCTAGCTAGGGCTACTTCTTCTCTATCACGAGATTTAATCATCCGATCAGGTTTTTCCTCGCACGCCGTTTGTGCTGCTAATCTAACTAGATTGTTTCGGCGACTATAATCAGCGGCAAGCGACCTAATTTTGCATTTTAATTTATCCCATCACATATTCCCAACCACAGGCTCCGTCAGTTCCCACTGCAGCGTTAGTAGCAGTTGGTGATGGCAATCTCGCTCACCAAACAATGATGCGTTCAATTTCCAGTAGCCAGCCATCGTAACCTTAGGTTTATCTAAGCTTACATGAACCCGGATGAGACTATTATCCGAGTATACTATAGAATTAAAACTTGGACAATCAAATGGTTCTACATCAATGCTCTTAACTAAGACTCGGTTGAGGTAACTAGAACGAACCACTGAAGCCTAGCAGACCCTATTAGCCCAAATCCACACTAGCTACCTGGGGTGCTTATTATAATACTTATCGACAAGATCAAACCTGCCAATAAGGTCCTGAAATGTCTTCACATCCGATAATCTATCTTTGCTTTATACGTTTTATGTCGGGGTCAAGGACTGTATTCCAATCGCCCGCTAAAACTAACTTTTCAAGAACTCATAAAAAACGGCTCGATCCGCCTAAACAAATCAGGAAGTGCCTTATTCTTTATAGCAATATCCAGTACGCAAAACCTGCCCGCCGGATCAACAAAGACAAATGCATACGCCGCATTTAAATACTTGTTCACCAGCCAGGAAATACTCCTCGAACTTTCCATCAAAACTTGCTGAGTAACCACTTAGAATATCTCCATAGATGCGATTTGAAAACCGAGTATAATGTACAGAACATAAACTCACCCAGAGGCGCTGAAGATCGTGAATGAGCCACACCGAGGTAACCTCTGGTCTCAGTTCCCGGACATTCACACTAGCTGACAAGAGAAACATTATCAGTTCCCTTAGGGTTTCTCCTTTGTAGTGAACGGGGGGTAAGGACACAGACGGTCTGTCCCATTGAGACTTGGCCCATTTCACTTTTGATAGTGCCATCAAGCGACACGCCTCCAATGTCATCTATAGCTATATAAAGGGAGAGGTGAACATAAACGGGGAGCCTCCATGTAAAAAAGATCTTTTAATTTGGTCATGTCATCATCTCTAATCTCTATATCCCCTATATCTGCCGGATACCCGGACCTGATCGCACTATTCTAAGCATCCACCCAGCTGGAGAAAAGTTTTCCGACACCTCAACATCTTCACCTTTTATATGCGAATAGGCGCTTTAGGCTATTTGGATTGCGGGTTTTAGCAAATAACTTTTTTCCCGGGACAAACAGCAGACCTCTTCCCCCGGAAGTTATGGAGGCGTGATTTTTTTTCTTTTTCTGATTGTGTCATTGCGTCTGGGCTTCTATTCCATTCTGTCTGTTCCATTATTTATTTATTTATTTATTTTGTTAGGGGAAATTGAGAAGACGTAGTGGTCGGTGTAGCTGATGGTGTTGTTCTGGGTGATAGCAAAAGGATATTTTGGAGGTCTTTTATCTGGATGGTGTTTACGTGAATGGGGTAAATGCTTTCCTAGATTTGGGGGAAACGTGACAGAGCACAGGAAGCCACTCACCCCCAGAGACGAAATTCCTTTCCATGCTTGGCTTTAAGCTCTTTTTTCATCTTGAGAATTTTCTCTTTCTTCTCGAATAAAAGCTTATATTTTTTTCCTCAGTTGGTCCAACGATATTTAGAATTGGTAGATGGAGTGACCATGTTTCTGCATTTCTTTTTGGTGGCTTCAGAGAACTACGGCCCCGCTCTCTGGCTCTTCAAGAAATTTCATCCGTTTCTTCCTGTTTCTGGGTATTGTTACGGTTTTTTGGGTATATACCGCCTATAACTAGTGGGCGAGTCAGAATGACTTATTTCCCTTTATAGTCGACCAATATAGTTTGACCAATCAGAAGCCGCCCAACACTGTATTCGTCGTGTATAAAGGCGGCCATCTTGTTTCCTCCTACCGGAAGGACCAAAGGCGACCAGGAGAAGGATGAAGTACTCTGCTGTGATATCCACTGCGAACCTAAAGTACGCTTTCCTACTGTCTACGAAATATTCACTGCCAACCTCTGGATTCAATACTCGAGGACGACCGTCATGAAAATGTCTAACAGGTATAAGTGTTCTTTTTGTTGCCATTTTCTTTAAGATTCCCCCGTTGCTTACTCGAAGCATGGAATTCTGCTTCTGTTCTGAGAGGTGGAGATTCAAGTCCTGCCGGAGAGCGAAAATACTACTTCTCGATTATTTTGGCCGGTAGACGAAAATAAGTAAATATACGGTTTAATAAATAAATGTAACGTCTATTCGAATACACTAAAAATAGCGTTTAAAGTGATAAAAAATCTTCCGGATTAATAAAAGATCCATTCTAAAATTCTCTTTATGTCTGTATATGAAACCGTGTAGATATCAAAAGAGAGATCTATGATGAGAGAAATTTCGTTTGAAGGCATAAAGTTTGAGCGGGCCTGACTGACTCTTCGTGGCTATGTTGATTAGAGCGTGTCGCGCTTAAGAGTAGCTCCTGTTATCCTGAGGGACGAAAATAAATCTCCTGTTTAAAAAATAAACAGAGCGCCTACCCAAAATAGAAATATTCACTAAAAAATTAAGCTTTATGTGATATATATATATATATATATATATATATATATATATATATATATATATATATATATATATATATATATATATATATGTTCCATTAAATAATATAGCCAAGTTTTTCTATTTATTTTAATATAGTTCCTTTCATTTTGTCTATTTATTTTGAAAGACGAAAGAAAATCACCATATGGATGTTTTTCCTTTCATATTGTCTGACAAAATGTACGTTAACAAAATGTATTAATAATCAGTTTGAAAGACGAAAGAAAATCACCATATGGATACAATTTTTAATCCTATCTAAGTCTTTCGGTACCAACATAAGCCATTATCAAAGATGGAAATTACATTTCAATATATCAAACAATACACGGAAAAAACAATAATAAATAATTTCAAAGTAACGACAAACTCGTGTATACGAGACGCGGAATCGAAAATCGCATCGCAGCTCGTGACGTCACACATGACCACGCGAGAGTGAAAACGAGAAGTATTAAATATGGGAAGCCCTTGGTATAAATCAATGATAATGTTATTAAGTTTATCAGACAATATGAAAGGAATTTACTTAAAGTAAATAGATAATCTTGTCTATATTATTTAATGAAACATGCATCAATGAAAAATTGCTACCTAAATACACACAATTTAAATGACATCATCCATCATCCCACCGAACTATCAACACGGAATTATAAATCTAGACTTGTGAAAAGGCAAACTGAAATTGCCAAAGAAAGATTGAACACACTTAACAGCAACAAACAGGACATCTACGATAAACTAAAATATATAACTACCCCGGACCAACTGGATGAAATTACGCATAGACTCACGGAAATTACCACTTGGTAGAAGAACAAAAAATGTTCACGAATAATAAGAATGGATATTCTGAAGACGTTATCGTAAATGTGATTGCGGAATTTCACCATCTACCAGAAAAAGAGCCTTTTTCGTCGTATTTCCGTAGATACGAAGATTTGTATCACTGATTGTGAAAACTGGTCCGAAGAAAAAATGTTCACACTTTTGCTAAGGAAATTAGGCGCTGTCGGACACACTAAGTTCGTAAACTAATATATTACCAAAGAAGACTAGTGACCTAACATTTAATCAAACAGTTACTTTGCTTGCGGGAGTTATCATCATGAAAAAGTCTTTGTTCAATCAAAGATGGAAATGTATGAATTTAGTGAAAAACGAAGATGTCGACTTCACAACTTTCGCGAGCATTGTGAGCGAAAATTGTGAAAAATTCAAATTAGCGGAATTAAGCCCTGACAATTGTAAATGCTTGATATTTGTGTAAGGGTTGGTTTCAACAAAAGAGGCTGAAATCTGAAGAACGATTTTAAATAAATTGTATAACGAACCCAATATAACGTTGCAAAATCTAGCAGAAGATTGTCAGAAATTTATAAATGTTCCTCGCGATACCAAAGATATTGAGATAGGCGGCGTGTTGCACATTAAAAAAGTGCGACAAAAACATAAAGTGAAGAAGGAAAAAAACATCACTCGTAACCCCTGTTGCGATTGGTATAAGGATTGTCCTTACATAAAGAAACAATATTTTAAATGTGGGGAAAAAAGAACATTAAAAAAACCCACTGTAAGGCCCAATTTAAAAAGCAAGTAATTATATTAAAATTAATAATGTGGATAAATCAGAAAATTTGTGCAGGTAAAAATCCTGAACAAAAACAACAGACTGCAACTCGACAGTGGTTCTGATTCTCGTTTCGTAAAATGCACCTATTGGACGCTTTATTAAACATCATCAGTGATGTTTCTAGCCGAGGTTTATTAGGGGTTTCAGGTTTTTCAACATTATACCCCCTTTCCACGGTGACCCAGTTGATACTGATCGGGTATCAACTTGTGTACATTCCGTCAGCTACAACTATTTTCATGCATGAAATGCATACCAAACAACTCTTTTTGGCAAATTATTGTTCAATCCCGGATGACTTCCGGTTCATCTGTCGAAGTCACTCTTCCATAAAAAGGAAGGAAACGCAGCCACAATTTCTATCTGTTCAGGAATATGGCGGCGTGCTTGGTTTGAAGTGCTAAGTATAATAAATGTTTATACATGGAGATAATTGGATAAACCAACGTTAATGTTTACCAAAAAAAATCGCTCGGAATGTTACAGGAAAGACAATAAAATTCGAGAAAGGAATTTATGACGAATGTAACGTTAAAAAAAATAAAACCTTGAAGTTAAGTCATTTTATCATGAAAAACACGAATAACTAATTTGGATCCGATTGGATGGAATGGTTACATTTATGGAACAGCCCGATCAATTCGTTCTGCCAAAATGTGAATGATTTTACTAATGAAGCGGAAAGTTTAATAGAGGAATTAAAAGCTAAATTCCCAGACGTATTTCGTGGTGCGTTACGCACGCTCAAGAAAATGAAAGCTAAATTTGGGCGAAAAGGAACCGTACATCCTGTTTCCAAAAAGAGAAGAAATGTTATATTTGCTTCGCTAAAACAAACTGATGACGAATTTGATAGACTCGAAAAAAAATGGGTGTTTTATCAAAGCTGGAATATAGCGATTTGGCTTCGCCAACCGTTTATATAAAGAAAAAGTCGGAAGAGATATTTGTGTGTGCGGATTTTTCCACGGGCTTAAACTATGCCCTCAAAAGTTAGCACGTCCGGAGCTGAAATGAATTTTCGCGTAGATTAGTTCCAAAATCGACCTAAGTGACGCGTCTCTTCAGATTCCAGTAGACGAGAAATGTTCAAAATTACTGGCCAGAAATACACATCGAGGGATGTAAAAAATCGTTTAATCGTTTGCTTTAATTTAATTTTTTTATGCTAATTATTTAATGAGAAAATTTGTTAATGTCGGCAAATGCCGTTAACTAATGTCTATGGTTAATAAATTTTCATATTTTAGAACCTTAATAATGTGTAGTTTTTCATGTAGGCATAAAGGGCATGGGGGGTCATACCAGGTTTTACAAGTTATTGTTCTATTTATTATTTTCAGTTTTACCTTCGGTGTTTTATACATTTCTTTTAAACCTACACATTATTATGGTTCTAAATTATGAAATGAGTTGACGGCATTTGCCGACATCAACAAATTTTCTCATTGAATAATTAACATAAAAAAATTAAATTTTATAGTCTAATAAAAGGTTTAAAAGCTTAATCCAATCATAAGATAGAAAAACCATTCATGAAGTCGTCAAAAAAAAAAAAAACAACAAATAGTAGTTCATTGCGACGCGTTTTTGTACGAAAGAGGCCTTTAGAAAAAATTCTTTAGACACATAACGACGTACGATGGTGCCAACAGCTATCTGTCGCTGTGACTGACCAGACGATGTGCATATATGAATGCCATCATTCGCTTTCAAATGGACACTCCGGCCCATCTTCGGCTTGACCTCTTTCAGAAGGTGACTGATATGTGGATACAAATTGTTAACTGTTACGCTCCTTCAGAGTCTGTCTATATTTCTGAGATGAGGTATTATGTACATTATTTACATTATTCGGACTATTGTCCTCATCTTTGTCGCCATATTTATCACAACGTTTCGGCCGTTGTACGCTCCGGCCTTCTTCTTCAGGTGGTTGGAATTTCGAACTGAACCCTTTATTTCGCTCACTGTGGTAGACTGTTCTCGTTACATGTTTGAAGGATCGGTACGAACCCGCTATACCAAAAATATGGAGACAAATCGAAAAATCCTACCAGAAACTGGCACGAATATCGAACCAACTGGCATTCCTACACCGATGAAGAGACCTACAACTCATCCCTTTAGGCTTGGCACGAAGACTTCCTATCAATTCAAGGAGAGCTCGTCTGGCCGCAGAGAAAGCGAGACACGCCCTTGTCCGAGAGAGAATCCAGTACAATCGTTGGATAAAACATCGACTACAAGCTCATATCTCCCAGAGGCCCGAGGATTTCTTCAACAGAATTACTAATGAAGAAGACCAGAGAAGGATCCAAAATGACCTGGATAAATCCTTCAGACATGAATTTGATGTAGTTAAGACTCGCCAAGTGCAAAAATTGAAAGACCAGAAGGTGACGCACAAGGTCCATCACCCACCAGGGAAAACAGTTGTCAACATCAGCCAATATCAGCTGAGTGCCTCTGAAAAGTCAGTATTGAATAAGGGTCTCAACTTCGCCACAACCATCAGGCGGGTGCCATACTTGGACATCATTACCAGAGTTGAGGAGGTGGCCTTGAACATCCATCAGGCTCAGGCGGATGAACTGAGATGGAACATGAGACAGACCTTGGAGAGAGCCAAGCCGCCCAGATCTAACATAACAAAACTGGAGAGGCTGGCGATTGGATCCCTACACAGGAACGAAAACGTCATCATACTACCGGCTGACAAAGGTAATGCGACTGTAGTGATGGACAGATCAGATTATACAAGAAAACTGGAAGACCTCATTAGCAATGTTAGCTATAGCAAAGTGAAAAAGTATCCTACTATGAAAACGGAACGCAAACTGTCACAGATACTAATCAAGAACAAAGATCATTTCTCACCTAAGACGTATAGCCAGTTATCGCAGCGTTATATCAAGCTACTTCACATATACGGTCTCCCTAAAATTCACAAAGACGGTATTCCACTCAGGCCGATTGTTAGTTGCCAAGGCTCTGTGTGCCACCCTCTGAGTCGCTTCCTTGTAGATATAATTGACCCATTGATCAGAAAGTCTCCTTCATATGTCCGAAACTCCGCCCACTTCGTGGAAATAATCAAAGATGCTCCCATCCTATCCAAATAGATGGTGAGCTTGGACGTGGTGAGTTTGTTCCCCAAGGTACCCACGGAGGAGACACTCTCAGTAGTCAGAGACAGATTGTCCTCTGATTGTTCCCTAGAAGAACGGACCAGTATTCCAATCTGATGGAGATTGTTGACATTCTGTAAACAAACAAAACACTTCAGAATGGGATCACACATATATCGACAGGATGAGGGCTTAGCAATGGGCTCGCCATTATGACCAGCAATGGCGAATATATACATGGAATACTTTGAGGAAATGGCATTAGAATCTACATCTCTAAAGCCAACTATATGGTTAAGATACGTAAATAACGCCTTCCTACTCTGGCCACACCAGGAAGATGTTCAGGTTCCACTGGACCATGTGAACTCATTAAGACCTTCGATACAGTTCACAATGGAGAAAGAGAGTAACGACACATTCCCATTCCTGGATGTTCTAATATCTCGAACAGAGCATTGGTTTAAGACATCCGTATACCGTAAACCGACATTCACCGGACAGTACCTCAATTTCAACTCCCAACATCCATACAGCGTAAAGAAAGGGATCGTCTGTTGCTTACAACACAGAGCAAAAGTCATAAGTGGCGACCCAGAGACGTTATATAAAGTATTGGTCAGTATAAGTAGTACCCTACAACGTAACAACTACCCTGGGTGCATGGCAGCAGCCCCCAAAAACGGAAATAGGCGGGTACAAGAGGAGGACAATAACCCTCAGAAAACAGTCTGCCTGCCTTATGTGAAGGGGTTATCAGAGAAAACCCAAACGATCTGCGGTCCATAAAACATCAGGACAACCTTCAAAAGCTTAACGACACTTCGCAGATATATCTCCCGAGTAAGACCCCCCATAAAGGAGAACATGACTAAAAACTGTGTGTACGTTATCCCGTGCAGCTGCGGAAAGGAATATAAAGGAGAGACAGACCGCTCCCTTAAGGTAAGGCTTCAAGAACACCAGAAAGCTGTAACACGAGGGGAAGCAGAAAAATCTGGCATGGCTGACCACATATGGAGAGAGAAGAGAGATCACCGCACTCTGTGGGATCATGTTGAGATTATAGACAAGGAACACCATTGG
Organism: Acanthosepion pharaonis; assembly: GCA_903632075.3. Taxonomy (NCBI): domain Eukaryota; kingdom Metazoa; phylum Mollusca; class Cephalopoda; order Sepiida; family Sepiidae; genus Acanthosepion; species Acanthosepion pharaonis. The sequence goes on from CAHIKZ030000738.1 coordinate 483,639, forward strand.
AAACCTTCGTAAACTTAAGGAATCAGCACATATGCTCGGCCACAAAAATCTCCTGAGCCGACCAAGCATAGAAATAAATACAATATGGGAACCAGTAATAAGGAGTGCCAGAGAAAAGCAATGATAACAACAAAGTTGCAATATGTTCTCTGGTAAAAACATGCAATGATAACAGCAAAATTGCAATATGAGCACTGGTATAAATGGTGACTGAAGTCATTAGGTTTATAATACCCAGAAATTCATACCCAGATGTCCTCAAGGACACATGGTACAGTGGATGAAGGTGTTGGTTTGATCCAGTGACAGGACCCAAAGAGTGTGAGTTCAATACTCGGTTAAGGCAGTGGAGAATTTTCAGAGGGAAATTAGCAGGAGATAACTGTTAACTGACATCCATCAAACATGGCACATGGAACTAGAACAGTCTACCCCAGTGAGCGAAATAAAGGGTTCAGTTCGAAATTCCAACCACCTGAAGAAGGGCGGAGCGTACAACAGCCGAAACGTTGTGATAAATATGGCGACAAAGATGAGGACAATAGTCCAAATAATGTTACGCTCCTTATCAAAATAGTCGCTCCAGCCGTTTCGATAGTAATTAATTTTACGAGTGAACATGCTTATAAAGATGCGTAAATTTCAAAATTGGTTATTCCTAAATTTTTGCTTGAGGATGAAACAGGGCTTGATACTTTTATTCAATTTAATTTTAATAATTATATTGAAGTTTTTGGCTTTTGTTTTTGAAACATGAGAACTTTTATGTGGCGAAGGAATCATATTTTTTTACAAAATATAATTATTATATATATATATATATATATATATATATATATATATATTGTGTGTGTGTGTGTGTGTAGGCAGCATTTTTTTTATTGATGCATGTTTCATGAAATAAACTAGACGAGTTTTGTCTATTTTATGTAAATTCTTTTTTATATCGTCTGAAAAGCTTAATAACATTATCATTAAAAGAAGAAAGTAAATCACAATATTGATACATATTTTTCTAATCATATCTAAGCTTTCGGCTTACATAAGCCATTATCGAAGATGAAAATTACATTACAATATATTAAACAATACACGGACAAAACAATAATGATAGTCTGTGTTTTTTTACATGGAAGATTTCCAAGCAACGACAAACTCGTGCATACAAGACGCCGGAAGCGAAAATCACACCGCAGCTCATGACGTCACACATGACCACGCGAGAGTGAAAAGGAGAAGTATATATAAACCAGAATGGAGGATTATGGGTATGATAGGACGAAGAAGGGAATTAGGTTTATGTACTATTATTGTTCCATAAATGTATCCTGGTTAGTAGTTAAGAATTATTTGGGGAATTTCTAAGTTGTCTTGTTCTTGGCAGCGATCCGATTGTTGATTCACAATTTCAGTTGGTTAATAGAATTTTTGTTGACTTTTTAAAATTTCCTGTGGTCGTCAAGGATTCGTTGTAATTTTGAATTGTAATTTATTTAATACAACGAATTTATTGGTTTTATCGGCTTTTTAAAAAATCATATGAGTATTGTTACGTAGATCCCTGGTAGCGATTTTTAATTTTTTGTTAAGGGCTTGGACGTTTTTTTTTCTTATGATATATCTAACCATTATTGCCTAAGCTTTAAGTAGGTCCGAATTTCTTGTTCTGTTGTTATTAATTGCGGGTCTTTAAATTTTTGTATGTTTTGTTGAGGTGTTTTTAAACAAATGGACTCACCCAGTATATACACAGACATGACAGAATTGAATAGACACCAAGATGAATTTTACTTCTGATTTTTTTTTAATAACCAAGATAAATTAACTTACATTTTTTTAATAACCAAGATAAATTAAATTAGATTATTTGATTAAAATTGCAGATAACAATACTGGAACATGCCATGAACCAAAGGATCATCAGACCTATCCGAATTTCAGCTAGGACGTATTGTGGGCCAACATGAAGGTGGTCTTAGTCAAAGAAAAATATCTGAAATTCTTTCAATACCCCTTTCTACTGTTAATAGAGTGATCATACAATTCACTAGAGAGGGCAAGAAGTGCACAAAACCTCATCCAGACCGCCCTGGGCCCTTTGAAAGAACCATGCGTCTTGTCGAAACAAATGTTGAATAGGATCCACGTTGCAAGGCCTCTGACATAGCATCACAAGTGGATGCCAGTCCCAGAACAGCTGTCAGGTATCTTCACAAGCTGGGCTACTATGGCAGAGCTGCGAGAAGGAAACCACTTCTCCGTTCAGCCAATATCAAACACAGAAAGGACTGGGCTCATGAGATGGTGGAGAGACCTGTGACCTTTTGGATCACTGTCATTTTCTCTGATGAGTCAAGATTCGCATTATTTTGGAAGAGTGGGTATGGAGACTCTGTAGTCAAGAGTTTGATTTAAAAAGACTGCAGCCAACGGCGAAAAATGGGGGCCTTTCAGTAATGGTATGGGGTGCAATTTGGAGTGATGGTCGCTCAGAGCTCGTGGAGTGTGAAGGAAACATTAATTCAACCAAATATGTTTCTATATTAAAGAAAGGGCTCCTTCCAATATTCTCAAGTAGTAGAATGAGTAAAGTTTACTCCCTATTTATGGAAGATGGAGCTCCATGTCACACTGCTCAAGCAACGCAACATTGGGATCAATAAACTTCCATGGCCAAGTCAGTCCCTGGATATTAACCTTATTGAACATCTTTGGGGCATATTAGATTGAAAACTCTGCAAAAAGAACAGGAAGCCATCTTCTAACCCCGAACTTTTAGGTTTATTGCGTCAAATATGGCAAGAAATCCCTCGAGATGATATTCGTGAACTCATCGCTAGCATGCCTATAAGGGTCGTTGCATTAAAAAAAAGCAAAAGGGATGTCAACCAAGTATTAGTTATTAAATTTATGACCATTTATAATTACTTCATTTGTATAAATTATTTGTTTAATAAAATAAACGGTTTCTGGGAGCGTCTATTCAATTCTGTCATGTTTGTGTACATATACTCCGGCTACGTGAAGACCCGAGAGAGCAAGACCGAGGAGTCGAGTCCAGAGTGACAGAGTAAAAGGTTGTAGGTAACCGAAAAAGTGAGGGTGAGGTAACAGCGTTGTAGGAGTCACAGTGAGCGAGCACGTAGACTCAGTAAGAAGTCATACACCGATACTTCAATACCAAAGACTGTATATATATTTTGCTACTAACCCGCATTCCTGGAACTACTAACCTGCATTACCAGTTTGTATTATTACGTTAATACATTATTTTCCTATATTCATTCCTGGCGTTTGTTATTTATTGGTACCGGATTTCAACCCGGAATCCACAACAACTTGGCGACGAGGATATTGAACTCACACGGGAAGAACAAACAACAGAATCCTCCCTCGTCGACAAAAACCTGGCGACCAGGATATCAAACTCACACGGGTAGAAAAAAAAAGACAAAATTCTCCCTCATCAACTTGGCGACGAGGACTTCGAACTCACACGGAAGAAAAAAAAATTCTCTCTTGTCGACCACAACAACTTTGGCGACGAGGAAATTCGAACTCACACAGAAAGCGGACCAAGAAAAATTCTCCCTGGCCGACCACAACAACTTGATGTCGAGAAATTGGGACCTACATGGAAAGAAAAAAAATCTCTCTTCTCACCACAACAGCTTGGGCGACAAGAATTTGCATTTTTCGGAGACTCAAAAGAGAAAATTGCCGTTTTGCCAGCATCCACAACAACTGGGTAACAAAGTGTTACGAGGAATAAAATACGGAAAAGCGAGTTTTTTCCTAAGACTCTTACCATGGAGGATTTTAAAAGTAGTTTAGTAGAATTTGTTAAACACCAAAATGAACAGCAATTACAATTCCAGAAAGAATGGAAAAAATATTACTACAAACGCAGAAGGAAAATTATGAAAGACAAATACAACTCCAGGAGCTAATTGTAAAAGTAGCGAAGTAATACACAACAACAAAATATTGAAAAAGAGGCGACTTTTTCTCAAGATGCAGTATGGAACACGATAGAAACACTTCAAATATTCCCTAGAAGAGGATAAAAATTTCGGGGACTTTTTCAGACGTCATGAAGACATCTTCAACATCGATTGTCAAAACTTGACAGAAGCAAAAAATCTAAGACTATTACTCAAAAAATTAGGAACGGAAGAATACACAAAATTCGTGGATTACATTTTGCCAAAGAAGACAAATGATTTAAAGTTTAATGAAGCAGTTACATGCCTGACGGAGCTTTTCAGCCCGAAAACGTCACTATTTCACAAAAGGTGGAAATGTCTTAACCTCGTAAAGGATGAAAATGAGGACTATTCTACGTTCGCCGCAATCGTGAATAAACATTGTGAAGATTTCAAGTTGCCAGAATTAACTCCAGACAATTTCAAGTCTCTTATTTTTGTACAAGGGTTAGTCTCCGCTAAAGATAGTGAAATGCGCAAAAGAATGCTTTTAAAACTGCAAAATGAACTTGGATTGACACTACAAAAACTATCGGAAGTCTGCCAAAAATGTCTGAGCATAAAGAAAGACTCGATATTGAGGAGTCAGGAGTATCACATATTCGTAAGTTAAACAAAAGTTTACGTTTTTCACCCTCTCCGAAAAGAAAACAAAAATTCTATAATAATGAAAAAATATTTTCACCCTCCCCGGAAGGTAAACGAAAATTCTATAATAATGAAAAAAGTACAACATACAGGGCAAATAATGACGGAAATCAAAGTAAATATAATTCCGCACAATCTGCATGTTATCGATGTGGATGACTACACTGGAATAAGGATTGTCGTTTTAAATATAAAAACTGTCTTGCATGTGGAAAAATGGGTCACAAGGCATACCAGTTTAGGAACAGAAAATATACTAGTAGGATAAGAACTGCTAGAATCCATGACGAAGACAATACTAACATAAGGAAATATGTGGAACTGGAAATCTTAAATAAAAAGATAAAATTGCAACTTGACTCAGGTTCCGATATAACGATAATTAACCTACAGACATGGAGAAAGCTTAATAGACCAACCTTGTTTCACACACAAAAAATTACTAAGTCTGTTACAGGAAAGCGTATAAAACTCGAAGGAGAAGTAATCCTAAATGTAAAATTTCACGGGAAAACAAGAAAACTCAAAATATTCGTAATGAAAGATACAGAAAATCTGTTGGGAACGGATTGGATGCAAAAGTTCGACGTATGGGATTTTGTAAGGGTGCAGTTAGAATTGAATTAAAAGAAAATGTCCAAACAGTATGTAAAAAGAAGCGAAATGTGCCATTTGATAAGTTATTGGCTAACAAGAATAAAAACCAGCATACACCTATAGTACCCAAGAGATCATTTAAACCAGGCGAACGGGTTTACTTTAGGAGGTTCAGGAACAATATGGCTTACTGGGAGCCTGGCACAATAATTAACAGACTAGGAAATGTGACGTACACAGTACAAGGCGAAAAGTTTACCCACAGAAGACATATTGACAAAATACAAAAAAGACGTCACACGCTTAAAATGAAGATTCAATGGATGCAACTTTGAAGCTTTTGAGATTCAAAGACCACAGGAAGACACAGGAACTAGAAGGTCAAACAGGAAAAGAAAAATTACAGAGCCTCTGATTATCGATCATAAAAAGGAAAATATATTAACTCCCCCCAAAAAAGGGATCTAAGGAGGGGGTGTTGAGAGGTTCACCCCTTTTACACAAATGGACTCACCCAGCATATACATATACGACGGCTACGTGAAGGCCGAGAGAGCAAGACCTCCGAGTCTAGCTGAGTCGTGATACAGTCTTTGACTGTAAGCGACGTCTGTCGACCTCTCTGCGTTAGCAGAGAGGAACCCGGACGAAGCTTTGCCGAAGGGCAAGGTTTCGTCCGGGGAGGTAGACAGGGCCTGAACCCGTCTAGGCGGGTTCAAAGGCGATATTTTTGGCCGAGGCTACGGGCTCGGAGATACTCACATTAAACGGGCCTTGTGCCACATTCAATCCTCGTGGGTGGATCGATAAATACCGAGCAAGACCCTCGAGTCGAGTCCCGAGTGACAGAGCAAAAGGTTGTAGGTAACCGGAAGAGTGAGGGTGAGGTAATAGCGTTGTAGGAGTCACAGTGAGCGAGCACGTAGAAGCAGTAAGAAGTCATACAGAGATACTTCAATACCAAAGACTGTATATATATTTGGCTACTAACCCGCATTCCTGGAACTACTAACCTGCATTACCAGTTTGTATTATTACGTTAATACATTATTTTCCTATATTCATTCCTGGCGTTTGTTATTTATTGGTACCGGATTTCATCCCGGAATCCACAACAGTTTTGATAAAACATTTTGATTTCAGTTTTATATCCAATATATTATATTCTCTGTAGAGATGACAGTTAGGTCCAAGTATGATTATAATTGAATTTGAGAGGACTAAAATAAAAATTTTGCGTATCTTAACAACATAAGATACGCAGATGACACAGTACTGATAGCAGACACGGAAATGAAATTACAAAATCTCCTACAGAAGATAGCGACGGAGAGTGAGAAGAAAGGACTAAGCATAAACTACAAGAAGGCAGAATGCAGGGTCATCAGTAAGAGGAAGAGACCGAAATGCGATTTGAAGGTCGGGAACACTAGAATCAAGCAAACGCGGAAGTTTAAATATCTGGGAAGCGTCTTGACAGAAGATGGTAAGTGCGACACTGAGATCTGTAGACGTATTGGGATGGCCAAGGGCACATTTCAAAAGCTGGGCAGAGTACTGAGAGTCAGGAGGATTTAGTTGGTAACACAAAAAAAAAAGAAGAATACTGAACTGTGACGTGATTTCTGTCCTTCTTTACAGCAGCGAATGTTGGTCGATTTCCCTGAAGATGAAGAAGAGGCTCGAGGTGACGGAGATGTGGTTCTACAGAAGGATGCTGAGGATATCATGGATCGAGCGTGTGGGCAACGATGAGATCTTAGAGACGTTGCAAACTAGGAAAAGGCTTATACTTAACATCAGGAAGAGGCATCTGAAGTTTCTGAATGAGGAAGGAGGGCTTGGAGAATCTGATACTTACAGGTCGAATAGAGGGAAAGAGAGACAAGGGAAAACAATGCGTGACATACCTGGTGGGCTTTAGCAAGTGTATGACGGAATGTGGTCTGGGAGAGGAAGAAGAGGGAAGGACTTATTGAGAGCTGCAAGGGATAGAGGAAGAGGTGGAGAGCCATGATCGCCTATATCCTGAAAGGACATGGCACATAAAAAGAAGAAAGAAAATAAAAATAGACACAATATGCTTAGATTATTCATCCAAACATGCTTCAATGAAGATATCCTGCCTATAAATATATATATATATATATGTGTGTGTGTGTGTGTGTGTGTGTGATATTTTTGTTCAGTGTAATGTATTGCTATTACTGGAATGACTCAACCCCCCGTAAAAGAAAATGAAAGATAAGCAATAAATAAAGGACAAATGATCCAAATCGAACTATAGCAACGTCACAACTTAGAAGAAAAAGAACAAATCATAATCTCCCTTATTTAACGGCCATTCCCAAATCCAGAACGGTTTTTGCCCGCACCTCCGAGTTATTAAGACAGAAACGCCACAAAGTGGCACAACATATCGGTTCTCTTCTCTTCCTTTCCACCCCCAGAATTTCCTTTGTTCTCCCCTCCCATCTGGCTAGTTGGTTTCAACCCATGATGAATTGAGCAAAACACATTAAGCCTGGCTTAATGGATTTTTTTTTCTATTGGTTTGAGAAAACATATTTACTCCGGGAATCGATTAAAAAAGAACACTCAATTTAAGAAAAAAAAATGTCATTTTAATTGTGACACTCGTCGATTTGTTAGACTCTTTGGATTTTCTGCCGTTTTCTTTTCTTCCTTTCTTTGAATTAGAGAATCTTTCTTTCTTTCTTTCTTTCTTTCTTTCTTTCTTCTAACGCTTCTACCAGTTCTTGACTTTCTTTCTTTTCGGCCTTTTTTGTTTCTCTTTTTTTTTTCTTAAATTCTTTACTTCTCTTTATTTATTTCTTTCTTTCATTCTTGTAACTCCTTTACCGCTTTTTGTTTGTTTTTTCTTTCTTTCTTTTTTCTTTCTTTTAACGCCACTACCAGTTCTTGCCTTTATGCTTTCTTTTTTCTATTCTGCATTTTTGTTTTTTCTTCTTTTTCTTAACGTTACCTTTCTTTTCTTTCTTTTTTTCTTTTAACTTCTTTACCTTTTTGTTATTTCTTTCTTTCTTTCTTTCTTTCTTTCTTTCTTTCTTTCTTTCTTTCTCCTGATATCAATTCTTGCTGGCTTATGCGTTTTCTTTCCTTCGTTCTTTAGATATTTCTTTCTTTTATTTGGTCTTTGGTTTATTCCTTCTTTCTATTCTCCCCTAAATTTCTCTCTCTTGATTTTATCAAGTCTTAATTGACTTCGCTACTTTTCTTTCTTTCTTTCTTTCTTTCTTTCTTTCTTTCTTTCTTTCTTTCTTTCTTTTTGGTGGTTTTATACATTTTTTCTCCTCTGTATAGAACAACACTAATTGTACCTTTAATTTTAAAGAAAAATTGTCCTTAACAATGTGATTTAATGTATCCTCACTCAGTCATTGCTTTTGTTTTTCCTCTAAAACAAAAAATAAATAACTGGTAAAGATAAATGTAATGAGATCAAACTAAACTACACAGACTGAAGGCGCTTGGCACAGATTGATCTTGAAGTCTGTCGCACCTATTCCCTTAAAACTTTCTTGCTCACTTACGCTGTTTATATCACTGCTTGAAAGGAAAATGTGTTGAGTGTGGTCCTCTCACTGGACTACAAAGGATCCATAATTGACCTTGGTTTGTGGACTAGTTTTTCCCCAAAACAACATTCCCCAGGCCTGACATCGCTTATATCCCCCAGATCCCATCCTGTGCGACCTATTTCTCTACAAAAACCAAATTGCTCACTTTAAAGGAATAAGTTTTCATGACGTCGAAGTAATTCTAAAGAATGCGACGAGTTAGCTTCTTGCTACCCTCCAAGTGAGGAGTTCCAGGAACGGTTCCTTCAATAGAAACAACGCTGGATAAAGTGTGTCACTTCAAAATGGAGACTGCTTTGAAGGAGATTAAATGCCGAATAGATATGTGTTTGAGTTTTTATAAAACCAGTCCTGATACTTTTTTATCATTCTTCGTAAAAATGTTTATATTTAAAATGTTTTCAGTAAGTTTCCAGACAAAAAGAAACGGTTACGACATTAATATTGCCACAACGGTAGATTAGCCGGCCTAAACAAAATAAGTGTAAGCACAGAAACAAAACTACGAAAGATCCTACAGAAGTTGGGGAAGGAAAACGAGAAGAAATGATTAAATATCACATTTCAAAGAGACACAATGTACGACTTGTAGCAAAAGGATGTGCCCAAAATGCAAATTACAGACCAGATTATTACCAAAATTAAACAAGCAGAAACATTGAAATATCTGGGAAGTGTTATAATAGAGGACACAAAGAGCGACACTGAAATCCCAAGACGCATTAGGATAGCCAAAGATGACTTCCAAAAGCTAAGCAGAGTATTAAGAAACAGAAAAAAAAAACTTCGTTAGAAGCAAAAAAGAGAAAAATACTGAACTGTTACGGCATATCAGTCCTCTAATATGACAGTGAATGCTGAACAATCTCCTCAAAGATGAAGAAGAAAATTTCTGGGAGGTATTTTAACAGAGGATGGAAAGTGTGATACAGAAATCAGAAGACGTATTGGGATAGTCATAGATGCATGCCAAAAGTTAAACAGAGTATTAATAAACAGAAAAAAAAATTCGTTAAAAAACAAAGAAAATAGTACTGAACCGTTATGGGATATATATCCTCCTATATGGCAGTGAATATTGAACAACGTCCTCAAAAATGAAGAAGAGACTTGAAACAAGTGGAATGTGGTTCTAGAGAAAGATTCTGAGTATACCATGAACTGAATATTTGAACAAGGACGAGGTTTTTAGAGAAAATGGAAACAAAAAGAAACTTACACTTAACATCAGGGAGAAACAGTTGAAATTTCTAGGTCTCATAATAAGGAAAGAGGCGTTGGAAATTTTGATATTCACAGGGAAGTTTGAAGGCAAGATGATCAGAGGAAAATAGTGCATAACATACTTTATTTCAGTTTGAGTAAATGAACATCGGAAAAAGTTTAGGAAAAATAATAAAAAGACAAAATTTATTAAGAGCTACTAAAGACAAGACATTGTAGAGAGTCAGGATCCCGCAAGTCCTGACGGGAAATGACACACAAAGAAAGAGAACAAAAAAGTAGACGTCATTCTTGAATGTTTATCATTTGAATTGATTTCTCCATATCTTGAGGATCACTTATAATATTAAATTTTGATCGATTATTATATTTTTATTCAGCGCTTTGACAACAAGTGTCAAGATTTATAGAAATAGTCCTATTGGATTAAAAATAATCCTACGCAGGAACTATTTCTATTTCACTGATTTTTTTTTTTTTTTTTTGCATTTAACTTAAACATTACTCCGCCCTTTTCCCAAATGTCCACTTTTTAAGCTTCATCAAAAGCTTCTTGTTAAGTACTCTTCCTTCTCTTTTATCCGTTATCAAAACTGCACCTTCTTCTCATTCTTTGTCCCTCGTCGTCTTTGTCTTGTCTCCGACTTCTTTTCTCTCTCTTTCTCCTAATTATGCTTTCCTACTTCTTTCTCTCTACATTCTAATGCATCGACTGTTGGTTTACAACTATTCACCGCCACCTTCTCAGTCCTTGGCATATTTTATTACGGCTTAACTCTCTAAAGCTCTTTCTAGGTGTGAGTTTTCAAATGAAGCAAACATTATTCTCTTCCGTCATCATCTATTCTTCTCGATGCTACACTGTCTTCCTTAGTTCCGAATGTGCCTACCGCTTGTCTTCTTTAATCATCATCTGTATATTCTCCGTTAGGTTTCGCATAATCTGAGTTGTTAGTCATGATTTGCTTTGGGATTGGTAGTGCAATGGCTTCCCGTTGCCTTCTCCACGATGGTTTATGGAGGCATCACCTCTAGTTAGCTGGCCGTTGACTCAGAGAGTTTCTTCTTTCTTTGGTAACAAAGAAATGAATACTGAGCTGTTACGTGATTTCTGTCCTTGTTTACGGCAGCGAATGTTGGACGATTTCCTCAAAAATGAAGAAGAGACTCGAGGCAACGGAGATGTGGTTCTACAGAAGCATGCTAAGGATAGCTTGGACAGATCAGGTGAGAAGCGATGAGATCTTACAGAGGTTGCAAACAAGGAGGAGGCTTATACTTAACATCAGCAAGAAGCGGCTGAAGTGTTTGGGACACATGATGAGAAAGAAAGGCTTGGAGAATCTGATACTCAAGAGTCGGATAGAGGGAAAGAGAAACAAAGGAAACCAACTTGACATACCTGGTGGGCTTAAGCAAGTATATGACAGAACGTGGTCTGGTGGAGGGAACTTGTTGAGAGCTGCAAGTGATAGAGAGAAGGTGGAGCGCCATGATCGCCTACGTCCTGCAAGGACATGGCACATAAAAAGAAAAAAAATATTTTCCTTACCTCATAGTCTTCAGTTCTTCCAAATTAACTTCTCGAATTTCTTTTTCCTCACTAGCTGTTCATCTTCCTGTTTTATCCTCTTCCGTAGTCCCGTGTTAATTTTTCAACCATGTTTTCTGTATTCACCTCGTACTAATACTCATGGAAATTACTCTTGTAAGAGTACATCTCCCCCCCCCTATGTATGAGTGAAATGACAGAGCAAACACGCTTCTTTAACTTTGTGTGGCAGCTTGTCTACGGAAAGAAAATAAATAAAGATTAACTAAATTATTAAATTAATTAGCTTAAATTGAATTATTTTCAAAATATTTTGTAAATTTTGAAACTGCTAAAAGTATTTTTAACATTTGTATAAAAAAATATTAATATTTTTAATATTTTTATTTAGTAATTTACAAATATTAATAATAATACATTTTATTTCGATATATTAATAAGTTTAAAATTAAATTACAATTATTAAAATAACTAGAAGCCATACCGAGCTGGTCGATCAGAAAAAGCGTTCAATTAGAATGGAACAAAAATAGATTCATATTTAGATGACAGAGTCTGTCTTCTTCAATTACTTTAAAGTACTTTCATTATAAAAAAAACAAAAAACATTTTGAATTAATACAGTTACTGATATAACAAAAGTAGTCTGAATTTATTCAATCGAAGTTTGCCGAGGATATGAAAGAGTAAAATAAGCAACATGAAGACCCACTTCAGACCACAATTATTTTGGAGTTTTTGAAATTCAATTTGTCAGTGTGCTACCAGGGATGTCAAAGAGATACATTTATAAAGCAATTGTTAAACTTGATGAAAATTGGTTGAAAAATCAACGAACAATCAGGAAGAAACCAGTAAAAAACCCGCCATTTTCGCTATTTAACGCGGTTTTTCACTATATGGGTGGATTCAATTATCAAGTTAAATTACTGTTAAACAATAAATTATTGCTAGCTACAATTAGGTCAAGTTTCTATTCGATTAAATTGAGGGAGTTTTTAGTTTAAAATTTGTGTTAAAATCGATTTGTGTTAAAATCGATTTGTGTTGAAATTGGTTTTTCGCGATTTTTCGCTAAACGCAGTAGCGTAGAAATATAAATGAAGTATCGTTGAGCTCATGATGAACGTGACCTACATACTGAGTTTGAACGAACTCGAAGGAAAAAGTTAAATTAATCGATTTTGATCGGCTTTATCGATTATTTTTTTTAAATTATCGATTTTCTTAGGCTGAGAACCTATCTCTTACATTGTACAATGTATAAGCCAAGTTTGGTCAAGATTAGTTGGATGGATCTCGAGTAAAAAGGTATCACACTGACAGACAGACAGACAGACAGATAAACGTCCTGTTTTATATATATATAGATATTTTAAAATTTTCCCTTTTTTCTAATAGCAGACACAGACGCAGACACACGGATATCCTCTGTTTTATGTAAATATAGATTAAACAAATTACTAAATTAACTAAAATTTATTAACTCATGAAATACACATACGTTTCAATTAATAATTCAAACTTTGATGAATAAATCTTATTTTGCTCACCAATAAATCTAATTTTTATTTACCTTTACTCACATATATACATCTGAAATGTATAGCTCCTTAAATATAAGGAGCTAAAAATAAAACATATAGTTTTGAAGTGTTTCTACACATGCTGTTAAAATTTGAGATCAAATCTCAGATATTGTCTGAATCAAGTGACGGTAACGAATATATCTTATATACATTAATCGGACAGTTGTCCTCATCTTTATTGGTATATTCACGACGTTTCGGCCATTGTACGCTCCGGCCTTCATCAGGTGATTGGAATTTCAATTCCAACGCGGTAGATTGTTCTAGTTCCACGGATGTCTCAGTTATCTCCCTTTAACTCAATAAGTTTTTGCTCAACACCGCAGTAGTCAGGTATTGAACGCGCAACATTTTATGTCAAGTCACTGGATCAAACCAACGCTTTTATCCACATGGGTCCATAAGTGTTTGAATTTATGGGACATATAAATTTATTGTCTCAGTTCATATTTTATTACCAGAGCTCGTATTGCAATATTTTTTATTATTGTTTTTCTCTAGCACTCCCTATTACTCGTTCACATATTGTATTCATTTCAGTGCTTTTCCGGCCATTATCCATTACATCATTTGAATATTGTAGCTTACAACACCTGATATTCTCACACAGTCAACCATCTTGGTACTGACCATGTTCGACGTTGCTTAACTTCGGCGATCGTACGGGAACCTGTGTTTCAAATTGATGTGGCTATAAGGCAATACTTTTCGGATATGCAGGAAGTTAGACGGATATTGGTATGAAAGGTGCGAGCCGAATTTAAATTCCGCTCTATTTTCTTGCGTACCTTTTCGTACAAATGCACTTGACGAAGTCATGAGCCCGTTTATTCTTTCCCCTACTGCCACCTATCGTTAAATAGTAACATAGACTGGGCTCTTTAGCATTGGGTGGCAACCATTCGAAGAGAAGAAAAACTGAATGAAAAAAGGAAATGGAGGCAACAGGAAAGCACTCCGCTACATTTCCAAGGAATGAGTGGCAATTCACGGCAAAACAAAGAAAAAAGAAATTGTGGAGAGTCATTATCGCCAACGTCATGATGGAACATGGCATGAAAAAAGAACCTGATATATAGGAATAAAGTATCGCTGCCGACACTGGAGTTTGAACACAGATCACCAGAGAGCAAACATAGGCGATCCCATTTTGAATAAGTGGATCACGTGGTCGTAAAGGAAATGTATATATGGGAATCAGCGTGGCGTCTAAGTGATCATTATAAGGATTACTATTCGGATCACTATTCGATTGTTACTATTCGAGCGAGTATTATCGAGCAAGTACTATTAGTGCGAGTGCTATTTGACGGCGTCTGATACCAGTATTGTTCAACGGCGTTACTATAGTTTTATCTCCGATTATAAAGTCTTTACTATAACGAACATTATGAAAGTGACAAGGAGTGTTCGTTGACAACTAACGAATATTTCAATTGTATCGTCTAATTACAAAATCATTTTTTCCGATAAAAAGATCTTTCTGTTTATAATTCTGAGATAAGGTATTGTAATTATTTACATTGTTTCCGTCGTTTTGGCCGTTGTACCTGAAAAATGCCGGGGCGTACAACAGCCGAAACATCGTGAATATGGCGATAAAGATGAGGACAGACCGAAACATGTAGATAATTTAAATAAAACGATATTTGTTACAAGTACGTGCATAAATAACTATTTACCAGATATTCCTTAATTTTCGAGCATTACCACAAGTACTCATTGTATATTTAAAATCACTAGGAGTATTCTACAAGAGTATCTTGCTTCATTCTATTTCAAATGCTTGACAAGACATTATTATTAATTAATTATTATTAATTAATTATTAAGAATTATTATGAATTAATTAATTCCATATAATCTAATATATTAAGTAATTACACCAGTTCTGGCCTTCGAAGCCAGAAGTCGGACGCCTACGGGCACTGTTCAAAAGTATCCTCATTATCTTCGTATTCCATTAGTAAGAAGAATATTCCATTCGGACATCATCTTCCAAAGAGTCTTTGCTTTAGGGTAAAAAAAAAACTACTCAGAGGTGCTTTCCCGATCACTAGTCTTCTTTCATGTCGGTATTTACCAGACTTCCCCGCGAAGCAGGATGTAGCACAATGACCATTTTTATGTGGGGTGATGTGAGTCCGTAGGCTCGGGCAAAACTCCACCACATACACAGGGTCGGGTTTGTCGACCACCCCCCAGACGAGGTTCTGTCGATGGGCAGAGTCTCATCTGGGTTCTTCTCTGCCCGAAAGCAGAGAGTTCGATGTTTTCAAGCAAGTTCCCTTTCAAGTTTTCTTTTAAGTCTAAGATTAATCGTTATCTTTCCTACATATCCTCATGAGATGCTCTTCTTAACTCCTCCTCTTACGTGCATCAAATTCATTCAGTAAACCTCTACCTTGAGTGGCTCTTTAGCATTTTTTTGAGTGACCCATTAGTAAACATGTGAGACACCCACTGTTTGTATTTAAGAAACGTAGATTAGTTTTGGAAAAAATGTTTAAAAAAAAAAGAAGAATGGCAAAGAAACGTATACTTACAATGAGAAGGAAACAACATTTAATTTCTGGAAAACAGTGAAGAAAGAAGGCTTGTAGAATTTAACACTCACAGGGCACACTGACGTCAAAACAAGTAACTTCCTTAACTTTCTTTCAGTGCATAGATGGCAGAACAAAATAGAGATTTCAAAGGATCAAAAGTTACTTCAAGCAAAAAAATGACGTTTAAGTCGGCAAGAGGCATGCTCGCCCCCCCTTCCTGAAAGGAGATGGCGTATAAAAGAAGAATGCTGTTCACCCGATGAAGGTCTAATCTTCTACTTAACAGCAATGATCTCGGATACAAGCTTGTAATCATTACACAAAGACGAGGTTCCCAGCGTAGGTAAAACTATTAACTTTTTCTGGTGAGGGCAGGTCGGTCTCAGGTATTGTTCTGTAATATGAGACAAGATCAAATCAAAAAGGAACCATAGTAGTGTCTGTAGTCTCTGGCTTTTTCTACAATATTCATGTCAACCTGTAAAATCCTCATTTATTGCATTTCTTATATTCACCACAATCATCATCTTCTCTAATAGCAAATCTCCCTGTAATTTATCTCCTGCTACACAAATAATATACATTTATAGATAATAGTGAATGAAGGTTTGTGTGCACTAGCGTAATCGAAAAAAAATATTCATTTTGTTTGGGGTATGAATGACGGTTTAAAAGAAGAGGCAGGCTGTGTTGAATTTTCACGGTTAAGAAACAAATAAAAAAATTCAGTCCCCACATCCCTTCTCGTTTACTTCCGGCTTTTCTCTATTTCTTTCATCTTTTCTCGTTTTCTTCCCTCTGTTCTCGTTTTTTCAATCTCTTCTCGTTTTCTCTCGTCTTTTCTCGTTTTCTTTCATTTCTCCTTTTCTTTCGCCCTTTCTCCTTTTCTTCAATCTATACTCGTTTTCTCTCGTCTTTTCTAGTTTTCTTTCATTTCTACTTTTCTTTCCTTCTTTTCTTCAATCCATTCTCGTTTACTTCTGTGTTCCTATTTTTGCCTAGATTTCTTTTTTTCTTGTCATAATTTAGAGGAAGAAGAAGTCCCCTTAAGTAATCTACTTTTCGGTCAATACCTACGAAATACGATCGTTGTCAGATAACAGGAATATCAAACGCCAAGACTTGATTAAACATAAAATAAAATTTTATAAAACTGTTTTACAACGAACGGTAAAAAAATGATTAACCTTTCCACTTTATGCAATTATCGGAATTTTCTGAGGATACATGAAGTATTTCTGTTTGTAGAGATAATGTCGTTGTCTTGAAACACTGACTGCAAGATCCTCAGATGAAGTGAAGAATGTTTAATATTCAAGATTTTAATTAAAATGTGTTAGCATAAGCGAGATGATATTGACCAATTGCAACATTTGAAATTGTCTATGAGTGTGCGTGTAGATGATAGCAGACGCAGAAAAGATACAACAAAAATTGTCACAGAAGGTAGTGAAGGAAAGCGAAAAGAAAGAACCCAACATCAATTTCAGGAAGAAAAAATGCAAAAGGGACAGTCCAGCATGCAAATTACAAATTGGAGATACCAAAATTAAACAAGGACAACAATTTCGCTATCTAGGAAGTGTTTTAACAGGGGAGCGGATGTGTGGCACTTAAATACGAAGGATAGTGAAAGATGCCTTCCAAAAGCTAAGCAAAGTATTAAAAATGGAAAAATAGTTCGAAAGAAACTGGTGCTGAACTGTTATATAATATCAGTCTTTCTATATGATATTGCATGCTGCACAGTCGCCTCACAGATGAAGAAGAATACTGAAGCAACAGAAGTGTAGTTCTACAGAAGGAATTGGAGAATACCTTGGACCAAACATGTGACAAACGACGAAGCTTTAGAGAGAATACTTAACACCAGGAAGAAACGTTTGATATTTCTTAGGCACATAACGAGGAAAGTGGGTTTGGAAAATTTGATACTCGCGGATTACAGATTGAAGACAAGAGAGACGAAGGAAAACATGACCTACCAAGTGAATGATGGAACAATGTTTAGGAGAGATAATAAAGAGAAAATTTATTAAGAGCTACAAAGGACAGGACATTTTGGAGAGCTGAGATCGCCAACGTCCTGAATGGACTCAGTACATAGACTAAGAAATGAAGATCGTAGAATAAACTGTCAGCTTCTAAGACGTGACTGAAAGTATAGTTTTACTATTTGGATTTTCCCAATATGAATCTAGGTACAACCAAATGACAAATGGAAAAAGATTGAGCAGAAGTTTTGGTTTTAATTTAATCAGAAAAAAATATTTTACAATAGCAATTAGCTCCAGAAGAATTTAAAATAACAGTATGTAAAACATTGAACAAAATAATATTTTCTGTATCTAGAAATAACTGTAAATGCTGATGTATGTACACAATACATTTCTTAGCAATTAAATAACTATTCAAACATTTAAGTCGAGTTTCATTTTTTTCGAATGATTAAAGGAAAAAAAAAGGACTTTTTATGTTTTTTAAAAGTTTGGTTTAAATTGGGAGAGTATATTTTGTGAATGAAAATTTCTTTCAGTGAAAACATTCTTTGATAGCAGACAAAGAAAGGATACTACAAAAATGCCCACGGGATGTAGTGAAGAAAAACGAGAAGAAAGGACTAAACGTCAATTGCAAAAAGACAGAATGCATAGATCTTAGCAATAAAATTTTATAAAACTGTTTTACAACGAACGGTAAAAAAATTAACCTTGTTTAATAGAATAGAATAGTCACATTGTTGATCACGTTACATAATTATCGGAATTTTCTAAGGGTAGAAGAAGTATTTCTGTTTGTGGCACTGAAATGCGAAGACGTATTGGGATAGCGAAAGATGTCTTCCAAAAGTTAAGCAAAGGATCAAAGAATGGAAAAAATAGAAACAAAGAGAATGGTACTGAACTGTTATGTAATATCAGTCCCCCTATATGATAGTGAATGCTGCACAATCGCCTCACAGATGAAGAAGAAGACTAAAGCAACAGTAGTTGTACAGAAGTAATTGGAGAATAGAGTGTGTAGAAAAGTGGAATCAAGAGTCATATACGCAAACGACTATGAAATTATGCCGAAAGGTTAAGTGAGTCGAATGAGTAAGGGAAAAGCGAGCCAACAAGAAAATTTAATTGGAGTAATTTGAAGAGAATAAATATTGTTTCTTTTTACAAGGTTGATTCAGTTTTATGAGTATCACTTTTCTTGCCTTTTCAAAAAATCATCTATTATGTTGTACGAGAAGGACTTTTTTTTCCGTCGGATTTTGTTTAACGTAAATGTATTTTCGGTTGTTTTATCATCTTATTGTCTTCTCTCTCCGTCTGTTTAAGGTTCTTTTTTTTTTGTTCTCGGTTTCCGGTTATAAATCTTACTAAACAATGGTCTCACTTAACTTTTTTGGTCATTGTATATTGATTCTATCTGAATCCAAACGACTTAAAAAAACTTTCCTTCCAAGAATTGTTTTTAATAAGACACCACATTGAATGGGCAACAAGTAATTTTGGGAGAAAGAACATCCTTTATGTTTAATTTTTCATTAATGTTATTCAGTTAGCGCATTTTGCACCACTGTGTTCACCCTCCATCTTAAAATTGTAGTTCATAGTTGACATTCGATTCACAATAGTGCAATAGCTAGCTGTTTCCTTTTGCACTGGGGATGTTGAGATTACCCTGTCTCTCGTCTCGCGGGGGGGGGTATTTCTTTTTGAAGTTACCTTCTTTTAGTCTTTGCCTAAATAGGAAACAGGTGTATTGCATCCAGAGTTTACTACTCCTAGCCTGGTTACCATCTAATGCTATAGAAACCAGTCTGTCATGTTATTTTTCCCATAGCTGGGGAGAGAGGAGATGGAATTATACCTTATCCAAGGGTATTAGCACATAACTGACTCTAATAAATTTTATACACGTACTTAATGACATTCGCTGACTGGTTCCAGATTTAAAATTCGTTCTTCTATTTTATGGATTTTTAAATACATCTGTAAATCTTTTGAAACCCCTTTTTGATTTTACGAAAAAATAATTTCATCGTTATCCAGCACGCCAATCTTTTTATAATGTTTTTTTTATGTAAGAGAGTGTTTTGATATTTGATATTATTTAAATCTGTCAAAAATTCTCTTTGATAAACTTTGACCAAAAATTAAACTACCACCTGACAAAGCTTCAGATAATAATAATAATAATAATAATAATAATAATAATAATATTAATAATAATAATAATAAAACAAAAGCAAATGCAATGGACCGGATATAGAAACGATGGCAAGATAAACCTCTTTATGATCAATATTCTGCCCATAGCAGACAAGACGTGTTAAAGTTTCAAGAGTGCAGTTGGAAAAATTGTTCGTAAATTCAAGCAAAGTGGGTCGATGTCAGATGGGAAAACACCATTGCATGCTCGTTTATGCCGTTCATCTGAAAGCCTCGCACGAGAATGTGACCGATAATCCAGACGCCTCTTATCGTCATCGCGCGCAGGAATTGAACCTCTTCACAGCAACGTTACATCGTTTCCAATTGCACTCTCATCAGGCTGTTGTTTATTTCGAAACATATATTGCAGTGTTCAACATTTTCAAAGACAAAATTACAGTGTTCATCTGAATATATATATATATATATATATATATATATATATATATATATATTAAGAAATGGACAAAGTCCGACAATTTATTTATTAAATACATTTTTTTTTATGTTTAACGTTCTTTTTTATGGATACAAGTATTTAAGTAAATGCTCTGTTTATAATAATATTTAATACTGTTTATTATAAACAGAGCATTTACTTAAATACTTGTATCTATAAAAAAGAACATTAAACATAAAAAAATGTCTTTAATAAATATATATATATATATATATTTTCATTTGTAGTTAGGAATGCTAAATGAGTTTTTTGATTGTCAGAGGAGGTAACTAAGTATGGTGTATTTTTTAAGAAAGCATTGACCATTCAGTAGGGATCGAATTCAGTATTCAGTTTTTAACCAGGCTAAATTACTAAGCGTTATTTTATGCCGTACGCAAATTTTCTCCAGTATTGGCTTGTTAACGATCATTCACTGATAAAAGTCATGAGCTGGGAGTTGCATGAAAAAAAATGGCAAATCAAGGTGCAATTTTGCAGGAAGATATTTACAAATGAATAAGATCTATGTGCTTAGAAACAGATCTGGGCTTAGCAATTGATCTCTCGTGCCGGTGTGAATTCAATAATTGTTTCAGCTCCGAGGCAGGCCTAAAGCGTCCCTAATGTAAATCAAGACAGGTTTCATCAAATTTTGATTTTGCTCAATGATGACAAAGACTGTTTCCCAAATGAAACTGCAATTTATATAAATGAAACTACAGGTGCAAAAGTTTGATGATGTATTTGGTAATGCAAGATTAAAATATGCGCCATTTAATTAAAAAAATATATAACAATAAATACGAAATAGTTGCAAGAAATTGTCGGCCCAATGTCTAATAGGGTATCCCACCTAAGCAAAAGAATAAAAAAATAATGATTTTTTTTCATCAAATTCACTCAATGGATGCTGAGAATCTCAATTAATGGAGAACGTAAGTAACGAAGAAGTCTTAAGCAAAATAATAAAATAGGTCAATTGTACTCAGAATCAGAGATCGGCAACTAAAATTTCTTGGCCACATAATAAAGAAGGTAGGCGTGGAGAATTTGAAACTAACAGGGTACAACGAGGATAAGAAGGAAAAGGAATACAGGGGAATACCTATCTTTTTTTCCTTCTTTTTATTTTAATAGATTTACTCCAAGCAAAGCAGTAAAGCCACTAAGATACAAAGAGTGTGAAAGAATTAGAAAACCGAAACATTACTAGGGAATAAAAACAGTAGAAGACTAATCAGGAAGACAGTATATAACGATTGACATTGCGTTTAAATTTTTAACGATAAAAATTGTCCGGAAAGCAAGAGCCGGGAGAATGTTCCGAGAATTTGATGAAAATACATTTTTAGCATAAAACTTACATCTATCTGTCAGTTCAACTGTAAATTGATGCGACCTTGCTGCTAATCTACTACTGCGTTAAACTCATGAAGTCAAGGTACCATAGCAAAGAGATCATCCGAATAATTACCGTGAAAGTATTTATAGGAAAGGCGGAGGGAAGCAACTTTATGGCGGTGAGAAAGAGCCTTATACCGAGATGCCAGGTCAGAACTAAGAATATTGCTGATTCTTCGGATTTTATCACGAATCCCTAAATCTATAGCAGAGGCACCGAGCCATATGTAGCAGCAATATTCTAAGTATGGACGAATGGTGGACTCATAGATATGTAAGATAGATTCACGACACAGTGAGCCAACGTTCTTAGCAGATATATAGTCTTCTCCCTTCATGTTACTAGAGAATGTTTGCCCGTGAAGACAAAACGAGTCACTCTCCTGAAGGTTAGCATCAGCCATATTGATGGAAAGCAGAAAGGGGTCACTCCGATGATTAATGGGGGGAGCAGTTTTGCGTTGCAACCGTTAAATTAACAATTCCTTATCTACCCCAGTTAACAACAGACTGTAGGTCCTTTTTGAGATCAACTACCAATTTGACCTTAGCGAACTGATTAAACTTATTATCAAGACAGGAATAAATGTTTGTGTCATCAGTATAGATACCAATATAATCAAGAATTTGATTTCTACACTTCCTTAAACAAAAGTTCGGAAGGAAACTCCAAAGACAGAACAATAACAGTTAATGGACCTAAGAGGTCTATCTCCAGGAAAAATGTTTTAAGAGAACGATTTTATAAATTTCGACCGACAATAAACCGTTTAGTTTATTAATGCCAAATGCTTCCTATATCGAGACATATAACCTCATGCTTACTATTACCAACGTACTTGTAAAATCTGTTTTTCAATGATGAAATATCAGAATACTAATTTTTGAAAGTTGATAGACTTGAGAACTTTGCAGCCACTATTTGTAGTAGAAGAGGAGCAAATTCAGTCGCATGGGACTTCATTTTGTATCCTCACAAGGTACCTATTTTTGTTACCTTGTGTCAAACTTACTGCTTAGTGATTAATAATCATCAACTAGACTGTTTTGCTACCCATTACCCAACAGTGACGCATCACTTTTATTTTCTAAACTTATCTTAGTTTGACACAAGGCTTCAAATATGGGGCATATAAAATTCTTTTCATTCATCTTGTGCCTCTTTACAGCTTTCTATACTTTGTAGCTCTAAGTAATATTTGTCGCATATCCCCGTCACACTCTGTTCTGTCATCCTCTTTTCACAAACTCATTAGGAATATTATTAGTAGTCTCCCGATTGGCTTTTGCTTTAAGTATATACTGTGAGTGTCGAATTCTCCAAACCGACTTTTATTTTTATATGTGTCCCAGAAATTTCAACTCAACCTTTCAATGTACACGTTTCCTTTTTAGTTTCTAATTTCCTTAATTCTTCCTCGTTGCTTACATGTTCCGTCGGGGGTATTCTCAGCATCCTTCTGTTGCCTCAAATGTCCTCATCATCTGCGAGGAAACTGTTCACTATAATAGGAGGATTAAAATTACACAGATTATCGGTAATCTTTACATTTTTATGCTCAACTAGATTAAGTCATTAAGTATTATCCCACACCGAGGCGCTTTAGTCTGGCACAAGGCTATAATTATGGAGGATAAAACTTATTACGCACGAACAACCCGACTGGCTCGTTAACCATTATCCCAAGTTGATGCGCCTTATTACTTACTAAGATTAAATGTTTAGCACAGAGCCACATATGAGAGGCACCTAGTGAAGATCGAACACATTATTGTTATCAGAATGTATCTAACAATATTCAAAACCAGACAATAGGCTGAAGGAATGTTAGCATACCAAGATGAATGACTGAATGATCGTGGGGAAAAATGCCTGGCCAAATAGCCAAGTATTTGCTCAGGTTTCGAGATGTTTTTTCTCTCAAAAGATAGGCACAGAGGAGCAGGTGAAGTAATTGTATTGGCGGCAATGGCGACAATATATGAAAAATAGAAAAAAATAAATCGTCATCAACATTAACTTTATGACATGTTCGAAACGTAATAAAAAGAAAATGCAGTAGC
>CAHIKZ030000738.1:510000-540000 GCA_903632075.3 Acanthosepion pharaonis
TTATTACCAGCAATACATTTTTGAAAAAAAAAATATTACCAGCAATGAAAATTGTCGGCATTAAATAACCCATTGTGGTTGATATGCCGTAAAACAAACCGAACCATTTGCAGTTTATTTAACACATTGGATCTCATGCCTCATTTTCATTCTTGTCTTGGGGTTCTAACACTATATCACCATTAATTTTGGTTAGCATTGTTTCATATAGGAGACAAGGATATCATACGTAGTATTTATTATCCACGACCCACCGGTGCTTCGTTTGGTACCCGAGTCCATTTTATAATAGGAATGCATGGTACAGTTACAATACATGTATGTAAAAATAAACAAAAATATCCCTAAAAATAACTTCAGTAGAAATTCCAAAAGGAAAACAAAATAAAAAATAAATAAATAAAAATAAATACTTAATTTTGGGGGAAGAAAAATGAGGTTCTGGTGCATCGTGATACCATAAGTAATTGATGTAGGCCCAAATTTGAGACCACGGAAGGAAAACACGGAACACGGATTAGAGGTAAGAAAGATATATTAAACAAAAAGGTTACAAAGATAGTGTAAGTGTAAGCGGAGCTTACTATGTGCTAGTGTCCAATATTAGTAGTCGTACTCGGCTGATACTACGGTATTATATATATATATATATGTCTTAGAGTGTTATATCGCATACTTTATATAGTCCTGGAAGAGTCCATGTTGGAGGTATGTTACGGTCTCACAACAGTAATCAATATAAGCATCCCACTCTAAATAATCCTCATAGAAAGGAAAGTGGAAAACGACCCATCGGAGGATCGTGTGGGTCTTGCACACGTACCACCACCATCCATAGGTGGGTCGTATGTGTTTTAAATCAGCAGATATTTTTTAGATTCTAAGAATGTTTTTTTACATAATAATCGTCTAATGATACAAGTCTTAATAATTAAATCCTAGCTGCTGGTAGAAGACGTGGATTTATACCTTTTCCTAAGGGTACCTGCGCGTTAGCTAATATAACGAACACAACGGGAACTGGAACTCGGCTCTCCGATTAACAATTTCGAGACATTGCACATTACACCCACCGCACATCCAAGCTTATAGCTTTTGATATTCCCAAGCAGTCACCAATGTAGTTACTGATGTTGATTGACCTCGACGATCATACGGGAAACGACGTTTCAACGTGATGCTGTGCATTATGTATGTTCTCCACCAAGTTAAAACGATCTTAAACAGATAGCAACGTATATATTCAAGGCGATTTTTGATACTATGTTTTTTATCCCTTGTTTTTTTTTTTAGAATATGACATTGGGTTATATGGTATAGACTTAACTCTTTATTGGGGGACAGGATCAACAGTGGACTGAACGTCCTTCAGTCTGGCAACCTTAATCTGGAGATCAGCGTACTTTTAGCATTTCAATCTCTTTGGACTTGATATTACAATCATGAAGAACAACTATATCGATAAGGAAGTATGGCCTGTTTAGTTGCTGAAATCCGAAAAGATTTTGACTTGGTTATTTTCAGTGACCTTCCCTAAGTTGTGGCCGTAAAATTTCTGTTTTGTTTGAAGAAAACAAACAAGAAAATATAATAATAATAATAAATTCCTTACAAAAAATAATTTTTTACCAACTCAACTATAAATGACTAATAGTTACATATCCCAGAACAACAAAAAAAAGTCCACAGGTTCAAATATAAACGAGACACCTTTATCTATTTCGAAACCAAATAAATGATGGCATATTCAAACATAACGACGAATATTGACCCAATCTCCGAACTAAGTAACTGCTTATAGACACATAGAAAAAGAATCACTAGTAACCTATGCTTGAACTTTCCATATTGAAATAAAAACGACTAACATAAACGACAAATCACTGAACGAAGTAATTACTGCCTTTATTTCTGAGATAGGGTATTATGTACACTATTTACATTATTCGGACTATTGTCCTCATCTTTGTCGCCATATTAATTACAAGGACAAATGGCACAGTGGATAAAGGTGTTAGTAAGATCCATTGACAGGACCCAAAGAGTGTGAGTTCAATACCCGATTAAAGCAGTTGAGAACTTGGAGAGAGAAATTAACAGAAGATAACTGATAACTGACATCCATTAAACATGGCAGGTGGAACTAAAACAGTCTATCCCAGTGAGCGAAATAAAGTGTCTAGTTCGACATTCAAACCATCTGAAGAAGGTCGGAGCGTACAATGGCCGAAACGTTGTAATAAATATGGTGATAAAGATGAGGACAATAGTCCGACTAATGTAAATAGTGAAGTAATTGCTTATAGACTCAAATATAAAATCCAGTATTTGCCCATTTCCTAGCGAAATAAATTCCACGACTCATATTAACCTATCTCTGAAAACAAGCAGATGCTTATAAACTCAAGTATAATTTATCAATATTTACTTACGCCCGAACTATGTAAATACTCATCCATTCAAATATCGAAAATACGAATTCCATATTAAATAACCCGTCAGCTTCGCAATATCGTAAAATTAATCAACACTTTTCAATTGATCTTTTTATTAGTGGAACTCGTATATCAAATTCAACCTCGTCCTGGGTATGACGATAAACTACATCCGGCAGCAAGATTAGCGGCTTGGAGGAGAGTGGAACCACCTATTAATAGCTGTTGTTCCCAAGTCCACCCTGATCGGAAGATAGTGACCCACCCTCAAAAAAATCAGTTGTACATTTCTGTAATCATAAAGCGCAATGTACGTGTGTTCATCCGTTTTTCGACCTCGGTGAATCATAAACGACCTGAAGTGAAAGGGAGGAAACTATGGTAATCCATTGTTACCTCCCTTGTCAAAAAATAGAAGCGGCCTTTGCAATAAACGCTCTCAAACTGAATTTTGAATTCTACGCGTTAACGAGCTTGGACGAAGCAAACAAAAACAAAACAAAACAAAACAACAAAAAAAAACGAAAAAAAAACAACATAACTAAACAGGGACTTAATCTTCTTTTCTTTCCCCTTCCCTTCCTGTAATTTAATACACTTAAATTAGGTCACAATGTGTCAAGAAAAACTTGTGTCTTTTTGTCTGAAAGAAAAAAAAGCGTTACCACGAAAAAAAAAAAAAAATACAAAAAATTGCAAGTAAATCATTTTTTCTTCCAAAAATTTTTCTTTGCGTTTAAACTACAAACAGTTTATGAACTAAAAACATTCGTTTTATTTGTTAAAATGTTTAGTCTAATTGTCAATTTGTCCATTGCACAAAATCCTGAACAAGGACACAATCACTAAAGGCAATTGGCGGCAAATGTCCAACGTCTTACAAAAATGGTTTTAGCAAGGAATTTGGCCACTAACTGGAAAAAAAGTTTTATTCGAAATTCTCGAAATTATTTAAAAGCCAGTCGACAAAGAATCTGATAGCACATAGCAAACAACTGTCTTTTTGTCAATAATAGAAGACACATACGACATTATGGGGGAGGGGGTTGAAATTCGATAATGAAAAAGAGAAAGAAAATTTGGAAGTAGTAATAATAAAAAAGGAAAATTCTTTTGTTGGATAAACCCATAAAGCGTACAAAGCAGGAAGCTTCAGAGAGTACAGAGGCCTATGTCGCTGCGCTCCTGCAGTTAGCAAAAGGCTGCAGTTTTGAGGAAATGTAAGATAGGCTAATTCGAGACCAAATAGTTGTAAGTGTTAAACTTTAGGGGAAAAGGATAGTCAAATGTATAGACATAAACAGAACCTATGAAACTGCCAAGCAACGAATTCAAAATATTTCTTTAGGTAGAAATGCAACAGAAGCAGACATCAAAGAAACTTTAAAATATGGCTCGATATACAGTTCGCCATAAAAGCAGTGCACATAAATGAATAAGTTGTGGCAATAATCTATCTCACGCTCAAAACGACTATCCGGCTAAAAATGCAATTTGCTGAAAGTGTTCAAGAAAAGAACCTTGTGCAAAAATGTGAACGACTCGCAGCTCTAAACTTGTAGCAATGAGGGAGAAATAATCACACTATGTCCATGGGTCTATTACTACTAACGATAGAATTAATACGGTCAAGTTAGAATCCTGACAAGCAGAAGTTAAAGTTACTACATACCAATGACTTTATGAAGGGATCATAAAAAAATGGTGATTTTTGAAAG
Source organism: Acanthosepion pharaonis (assembly GCA_903632075.3). Taxonomy (NCBI): domain Eukaryota; kingdom Metazoa; phylum Mollusca; class Cephalopoda; order Sepiida; family Sepiidae; genus Acanthosepion; species Acanthosepion pharaonis. The sequence goes on from CAHIKZ030000738.1 coordinate 514,154, forward strand.
AAAATAAACATGGAGCGCAAAATGAATCCAAACGAAATCCGGAGAATCGGTTGCGTATACGAAGAAAGATTATGCTGGATTAAGGTGTCGAATAAAGATAAAATAATTTTATTTCTAAATTCTTAAAATGTTTGCATACATAGGACGCAGAAGGTAAAAGGTGGATGTCCCAAAATCTTCCACAGAAGTATCTGGACTAATTTAAAATAAAGAGGCCAATATCCAGGGTCATTTATAAAATGACCAATATATATTGAATGCAAAATTACAAAAAAAATGCAACACTATAAACGTAAAAAAATACATTTTTATAGTAAAATTACCAGCAATAAATTTTAGCATCTATAAACTATATATCTAAAAAAAAACTTACTTTATTCTAAAAGTATAAAATTATGTATAAAATAGCAGTAGCTGAAGCATAAAATTACCTTCGAGATATTTCGATTTTGGCATTAAATAACTCTCTAATAATAGAGATTGATATGTCGCCAAACAAAATCAAACAACCAATAACACTTTCATGACATTAATCCATATAATATTCTATAATTTTTAAAATCAAACTGTATTACAAAATATGGCTTCAACAAAACTAGAGCATAATACACATATCACCGTCTATAGTAATCCTATATATACACCCAAAATCTGAGTATCATCTACCATGTATTCAATTGTGAAAGCAGAATAAAGTATATCATGGTTTTATTAATTCAAAGCTCCCAAGAAAATTAAATTCATGGATCAAATGACCCATAAGGTAATATTCCGTTAAACAAACAAATCAATCCATTCTATCCATGGCTTTTCTTTGTGCCTGGAAGCAACTGACTCTTTCTATTTATTGTTTTGAATCTCTTATCGTGTTTTTAAATATAAGTTAATTTTTTGGTAAATATTCATATATTATATTTCTCTTATGCCTTATCTTTATAAAAGTTAGATTAGATCAAAAATGAAGTATTGCCTCCATATCTGAACTGGAGCTGCCCAACCCTTACTTTCTAATCTTGACAAAGATGAAAATCGTTTACGCGGCCATGTGGGTGATTATTTTCCAACTCCTACTTTCATGATATACTTGCAGACGAACTATATTCTTTATTTCGATCAGTTCAGTACTTCACAGCTAGTACACACCATACCACAAACATAAGGTAGACTCATCCTAATTCTTTTCATATTCTATTTGTAAGAAAGAAGTTTTACTCAATTTCTTCCTCAGGACGGTTACTTTTTGAAATAAACTCCCAAAAAGATGCATCCCTGGTCACTACGATCTTAACCGTTCCATGTCTAGTTTGAAACCGCAATCACAAAACATCTCAAAGTCACTTCATTCTTTATGCTCTTACAAAAATCTAATTCAGTACGACTCTACCTTGAGTGGCTCCTGGGTATTCTATTAGATGAGCAATAATGCACAAATAGATTTCGAAAATTTACTGATTATAGATTTATTGGGTTTTCGTTGATGGACGTCTATAGTTTGATTTTTGTAGGAAATTCTGTCATTTTTACTATCCTTTGGGCGTTTGATATTCATTTCCTGTCTTTTAATTTGTTCAAGGGGAATAGGAGTTTTTACACGAATGTAACTATTTAAAATCAATGCTATATTTTTCGATTCAGCATTGAGCATGTCGGGATGTTTTATCTTTTAAGAACTCGCTGACTTATCTTCTCTCAAATTAGACATCCGTCACGTAAGGTTACAGATATGATAAATAATTATTTGGATTAGGTTTGCTTTTCGTTGTACAAATGAACCACGTCAGTTTCGCCCGTACTTCCTCCAATTTCGCTGCATATTGTCTTAAGGATCCCCCAGCGTCTACTAAATATTCAATTGTCGTGGCATTGTTACGCCTACGTTTCTAGTCAGTTGTTGCCAGGAAATGAGAGCCAGAAATCGCAATCAATAGTTTCTTATGCATTGAATAGAGCGCGCCGATATGTGTCGTCAGAATTCCACTTCACTTGACTTTAGCTGTGCGGACCGTGTCGTTCAAATCAGTTTGTGACAGTAAGACTGGGGAGTTTAATTTTTAGTCTGTTAGCACTCACATTATCTGCGTGGGGGGATATCTTAAAAGATTCAAAATGTACATGTAAAATACAGACCGTATATACACTGTGCTCTTATGATTGGTTGGTTTTATTTAGCGGCATTTCAAACCTCCAAGTTATTTATCCCAATTATTATTATATTTATATTTAATCATTATTATATATTATTTAATTATTATTTAATTTTTATTATATATTATTATTATAATAATTATAAAACAATTTTTACTAATTAACTCATAGATTGGGGCAGAACAGATGGATTTATGACGTTTTTAAGAGTATTTGCGCGTAAATAATTCTAAAGAATCCAACTGAAACTCGGATCTCTGCTTAATTATTCCGAACCATTATTCATTACACAACAGGTATATCTAAACTTACAGTACCTGGTATTCACAAGTAGTTACCCATCTAGGTAATGACCAGAGTCGAGGTTGCTTAACTTCGGTGATCGTACCGGACCCGATGTTTCAGCGTAATGTGGATGTAAGCTTCTCGTCCTTTTATGAATATATACCAAAAATTTAACTTATAGATACAAACACGATAAGAGATTCAAAACAATAGAAATAAAATAGCAGAATCGACATAATATACTGTAATAAAAGTTGTATGGTGGATTGAAAATGTTCTTTCTGTAGGTCCTCACAACCTCAGTATACTTATATTTATTTCTATATTAAGATTAGTTAATCGTTTTAATAAAAAAAACAAAAAAACCGTATACCTTTTTCGCAAATTCAAGATACTATCTCCAGTACTGTTAAATTTTGACATAATATGTACAAGTTGTTCATTTCACCTTCGACCGCGGTTACTGAAGCTAGAGAAGACAAAGTCGCGGATAACGGGAACAGTTGTGTACTGAGCATTAAAAGACAAAAAAAAAAAGTTTCGTTAGAAACAAAGAAAAAAGTACTGGACTGTTACGTGATATTCGTCTTCCTGTATGAAAATGAATGCTGGACAATCTCCTCAAAGATGAAGAAAAGACTTCAAACAACAGAAATGTGATTCTACAGAAAGATGCTGAGGATACCATAGACCGAACATGCAAGAAACAACAAGGTTTGGGAAAAAATGTAAACAAAAAGAAAACTTATACTTAGGAAATTTCTGGGGGATATAATGAGGAAGGAGGGCTTGGAGAACCTGATACTCACAGGGACAGGAAGGCAGCTCGTAACCTACTTGATGAGCTTGAGCAAATGTTGGTAGAACAGGGTTTGGGAAGAATAATAAAGACAAAAATTATTAAGAACTACAAGGGACAGGAAGATGTGGAGGCTCATGATCGCCTACGTCCTAAAGGAACATAGCATATAAAAGATCATCACACCGGAAATATAATTGATTTGTCCCAATGTAGCGGCGTTTTCGGGAATACAAATTAACGTACAAACAATTTAAAAAGGTGCATTTGAAATTTTAGTGGAAAATTTGTATTTTTTTTAAAAGTTAAAATTCGTCCAATAGCCACAATAACCAGTCGAAATTGTATTACTAAAAAGGTGTGTGATATGAATGAAAGAAAATCTGGTAGGGAGAGGAAGTTCTTAGCATAAAGAAGACAGCAATTTCTCGTTGACTGGAATGGCTCAAGGTAGAAGTGTTCAGTGGAGCAGCCTCAAAGCAGTTTTTATGGCGGCGGGGGAGGGGGTAGAAAATGAGAGAAACTTTCGGAATACGGATGAAATAAGGGCGATTCAACTCCTTTGCATATATTCTAGCACCGTTGACAAAAAAAAAAAAAAAAGAATCTTATATGAAAGTTTGCCAAAAGAAGTCATAGTAGTACTGAGAGAGCACCTGGGCGTAGTGGAATGGTTAGCAAGCTTGTCACGCTAGATCAATTATAATTGATTGGTGAGCTTGATCCTCACCAGGTGTCTTATACTTTCAGCTTTGTGTCACTTCTAAGATACGTTTAGAAAAAGATTGCTGCACCATACATTCAAGTGCCTTGTGTCACGTCTAAGCTACGCTTAGAAGTCGGCACCTCAACCTAGTGTCACGGTTAGCAAGCTTGTCTCGCTGGAACAATTACGACTGAGTAGTGAGTTCGATCCTCACTAGGTGTCCTATACGTTCAGCTTTTTGCCACTTCTAAGCTACGCTTAGAAGTCGGCACCTCAACCTGATGTCACGGGTGATCCACACTTTTGGCCATGTGTCATATCTAACCCGCCCTTAGAAAATCATCATACTACCATTGAGATCCTGGTACAGCATATTGTTTAAACGAAATCGAATGTCCATTTTAACCAGATTGTCAGATCTTTTTATCACATTTATCTAAATATTGGTCCGTATTCTGTACGTAACGAAGAAAATAACGTCTAAAATATTTAGATACAATAGGATTATTATCGCCATTTTTACTACATTGATCAGCATTTTCAAATCATGGCGTCACCACCAGATAGAAAAGGTTAACGTGAGGACGACTCATTTCAACCTAGTCTACATGTGATGAACTTCCGTCAGAATCCTGCAATTATATCCGTATGAATATCCTCCGAGCGAATATATTAGAGAAGGCTTGGTCACGCTCATGAAACCTTTTACGTGAACATAACATTTGGTCTGAAGCAGTCCCTGTAAGAATATTTTAAAGACTTGCGATTTGAATATAGTTCATATGATGACTGAAGAAATTGTATAAGCTTTAGCTAAACATTCTAAAAATGTATATCTCTATCAAAAATTATCAATAATAGGATCATCATATTGTAAATCAAGAATTCTTTAATATGCCTCAGCATCACCAGTAGGTTCTTTAATACAATAATGAACCCCGGAATAATTCATAAATTATCAAAAAAAATTATTTTAAAATATCTTCAGTTCTTCCTTTATGTTAGCATCCTTGTATTATTGATTAATTATTAGATTGTCACACATGAAATGACGTATGTTTTGGTTGGCTGTTGATCCGGTCGTCTAACGAAATAATCTTAATATATATATATGTTACATGTGGATGCTGCTATTATATTTGTATTATTAACGAGTATGTTACAGATAGAGATTGGTAGGTCTCCATATGTATTCAAATGAAATCTAATTGATATACATATATATATATATATATATATATATATATATATATATATATATATATATATATATATATATAAATCTTGACTTATTCCTGACCCTTTTTCTTTCCAGATAATTTTCTCGCAATATATTGTTAATCATAAGCCCAATGAAACAATATCGAGTTATCTTACTGTATGAGTATAAACTGAGAAAAAGAACCATTTTGCATCGAATCATTGCATGTGATGAGAAAGGGATACTCTTTGACAATAGTAACTGTTGTAGAGTAGTTTCACAGTGGAGGCTTGTATTTCACTAACTCGGTCCTAAAATAGGTTCGACGTACAAAACGTTAGGAACTTGATATAATAGGTAATGACGCAGTAATCTAGTTGTGGTGGCTGGTACTTTAATATCCGACTAACGGTCGTCCGGCATCGACTGACTGAACAACTCCCTGAGCGACTCAGCGACTACTCCTACTTATTATAGGTGGGAGAGTCTATTAACTACCGAATAGGTGTGTTCCAGTATAACAGTAACATAGTAGGCCAGTGGTTAAGATACAAGTGAATTACCAAAACAATATTGTATGGTGGGCTTTCAAAGGGGTTATTCATTATTGTCCCAAGAGAAAACAATAACATCGTATTGTAGAGAAATTAAGTCTATCCACAAAAAATTGAAAAAGAAACATCCTAGATTTGTGAATAGGAATGACTCAATTTTGCTGTGCGACAAAGCAAATCTTCTTAAACAACGGTCCAAAGCTGCATAAGCCTGGATTATGAAATTTCGCCTCATCCTCCATATTCACCTGATATCTCTCTAACGGATTATCTCTTATTTAAGCATTTTAAGCTTTTCATATGCAATAAAACATTCTTCAATAAGGAGGAGGTAATCGAAGCATTTGATTTGTTTATCACATCAAAGGAAGAGATTTTTTAAGATGGAATCAAGAAATTAGAGGTAGTTTGAATAATAGTCAGTCATTTAGTGGTGCCTATTTCAACTAAATAAATTAGTTATTTAACATTTAAGAAGCGTTTTATTCATTTCCAATAACGAGCGGCATTTCATGTTTGACAACATAATATATTCTACAGACTCATCGATGGCTTTCATCCTTGTATATTTCAAAATGTAGTTGGAATATTTTTTCTAGTATCACTGATTCTTCATTTTCAAAAAAAAAACTGTCTATTCTTGCTTTTTTATAATCCTGGTATATATTTATGTTGAGGAACGGATTTATTTTTTTTTTAATTATTTTTTTATGACTGCATGTGTAGATTTTATCGCGAAGCACGAACGAATTCGTTTGTTTTGTTCAGTTTCCGCTCCAAAATAAAGTCCCAAATATTAAATTTCACTTTTGAGGGTACTGTTAGTGAGGCCGTTTTTTTTTGAGGGGGGGGGTTAAGTTGAACATTTGCAGAAGACAACCGCCAAACATTCGAACTTTAACTCTTCTTCGAATTTAAATCATTTTTTTTCGCGTTGATAGGAATTACGCTACCGATTTCTTACGATAAGATTTATGATTTTGTATCCGTCATATCAACGATAAGTAATTGAATGACAAACTGAATGAATGTTCAACCCATATATGTGGGAAGGGAACTGGTCAGGTGCTCGGCCGCGCAACAATCAATCGTGACAGAGATGATAACAACGACGATGGTGGTGGTGGTGATGTTTTTACAAAATTCAGGCTGAAATATTGTGATAAATACAGCAAAGACGATGAACGGTCAAGATTAGAGCAAGGAAGCGCTTGCATCTCCAGAATGACTTGCTCTAGCAATCAAATTCAAACCAAATCTCTCTCATGAAATGAGGCAGTTTCATGGTAGTCACTGAAAAAATATTTTTGATTTTGTGACTTTTGACTACAAATTCATGTAATAAACCTTTTTCATTAAAATTTGCATTTTTTTTTCAATTTTTTATGAAAAATCATTGTATGTTAGTGATATAATGGAATATGCGTACAACTGTGTTCCCCCTCACTGGAATATGATTGGCTGGTGTCCGTCATAAATACCGACGGACGTGTAGGAGAGTCAAGAGCCTTAGTTTGAGAGCTAAGTCTATAACGACGCCCATTGGACTACGCCATTGATCTACACTCCTTACCGCCGACTACGACGCGTACCAGTCGATTACTGCTACCGTATTCTACTTGGTTATAGTAGCCAAGACCACTTAGCTACTTCCTTCAAATATATCCCTTTCCGGGACATATCAGTTAGTAATATGAATTTACTCATTAAAATTATACAATTGTAAATAAATGTAATGATTGAAAATTAATTATTACATGTTGTACATAGTGAGTAGATATGACAAATATTTTGGCTGTTTTTCACGCACCACATGAACCAAAACTCCAGATAACACTGAAAATATAAATGAAACTCAGTATACCTTTCGATGTATTATTAAGAGTAAAGTTTGAAAAAGAAATCTTATATAAAAACCACCTGACCTACAGTCACGATAGATGCAAAATAATCACTGCAACTTATCTCAGAAATCTGATAGAAACGTAAAAGTTCGTACCGACAGATCATAGTAAAGACGAAGGGTCGTTCGAAATAGTTCATTCAGTACTCGTAACATGTCTGCGAGATTTACAAAGAAATTCACAACTGAATGACGAAAAACAAGATTATTGAAGTTTCCAGTTTTATAAAGAATTGAACACAACGACGAATGAAAACAGACATCCAAATAAATTATGCGCATTTCGAAGTTATTCATTTGCAACAAGAGAAAACAGCCTTTACAAAGTTATTCTATTCAAAAAGTTAAAACAATAATCAAATCATGTGCTCATTGGGCTTTGTCAATACATTATCTTCAGATTTCACAACTTTTTCCGGTTTTTCTATGCATTAAACTCTGCCAATGTATGAGCGAAATTAGTCAACTGATAAAAAATTATTCTTAAAAAAATAATCTTTAAAAATTAAACATGTTTAATTTTTCCAAGGAAAACAAAAATCCTATAAATTTACGATTGATTAAAAAAAACGACTCCAAATGCTAAAATGAATGACGGTTTCCATATTTCTCTTAGAATTTAATTATCTGTCGATGACGGAGGGATTTTTTTTCGCTTCTTTTCTGGCAGGCTCCAGAGAGAAAACGCAGAGATATTTAATAAAATTTCGCTATAAGATTTACGCCGAGCGTCAAATTACCGTAGATATTGATTTCAAGAGATCTCATCGAAGGAAAGAAAATGCTTTCATTACAAAGACGTGTCGAGATGCGATTATTGCACAGAAGAAGTGGCACTTTGATAATATTGATAAAAGTGAAGTCGTTAAGATTCGAGTAACATCTTTTAAACGGATTATACAATCACTTAAGTTAAATGTTCTCCCACTTACTTGGTGTAGAGCGCTGAAAATGTCTCGCGCCTATCATGAAGGTATTCAACACTCCCCTCTGAAGTATAGATCTACAGTCACACTAAGATAGATGGTGTTATTGCGGTTTCATTTGTGACTAGGTTTTACAGGGTACAATTGCTAACCAAACTCACGTATATACGGTGCTGAATGTAGACTTGTTCTTCTATTAGATTGATTGACAGCTAAGGCTAAAGACTATTCTTTCTTGCTACGTCGACATAGCTTAACCATTTTATGACTGGAAAGAAGAAAGAGCCGAGTTCGAATTTCGAGCAGGTGTGTTACGTTCATTCTTGTACACATGCCATCGGGAAAGGTATGAATTTATCTCTTCGTCCTTCAGTTGGAGGAGAGTCATATATAAACATATAAACACATTCCTTATTTTTCTAATCCCTATTGTTTCTCTCTCTCTCTCTCTCTCTATATATATATATATATATACATATATATATATATATTTATATATATTTATATTTATATATATATATTTATATATATATATATATTTATATATATATATATATTTATATATTTATATATATATATATATATATATATATATATTTATATATATATATATATATATATATATATTTATATATAAATATATATATATATATAAATATAAATATATATATATATATATATATATATATATATATATATATATATATTTATATATTTATATATATATATATTTATATATTTATATATATATATATTTATATATTTATATATATATATTTATATATTTATATATATATATTTATATATTTATATATATATATATATATATTTATATATTTATATATATATATTTATATATTTATATATATATATATTTATATATTTATATATATATATATTAATAATAATAAAATTATTGGTAATCCGTATGGAATTTCCAAACGAATATAGATCCGATGAGAGCTTTATGTCAAAAGAATGGACAGAAATTATTATATAATGACAAACAAACCCTTAAAAACCATAGTTAATATTATATTTAATTGAAGTAATTAAAACATGACTCCAAATCTTCAGACCTGTAAACCAAATGAAGATGGAAATATTTGTTCCAAGTTTAAAAATTAAGAATATTGATTTCATATAGAGAGTAGGTGAAAAAGATATTAAGTTATCAACGTGTAGGAAGGGAAGCAAAGAAAACGTTGCTTCGTCTTATTTGTATCAACACCCGTGATAACCTAAATTGACATCCTGATTGTAGACAAAAATCGTTACATGGAATCCATGAGATTTCTCATAAAAAATAATTAATAAAAACAATATGAAATACAGACAATATCTATAAACAAAGTCTATTTATGTAGAGAAAATTACTTATATTATTATCCATTTGGTTTACAGTTCTGAACATTTGAAGCCATGTTTTATCCATTTCAATGAAATAAAATAATACCTATTGAGTTTTAAGCGTTTGTTTGTCATTATATATATATATATATATATATATATATATATATATATATATATATATATATAACGATTTGATGCCACAGAAGCCATAAATTTATTTAAAAAGGCACGATTTAGTGCTGATGTAATTTTTTTTTGCATTGAACCTTGGGACCTTTCGACCAACAACTTATCAGGGACCAACGTTGTCAAAATTATTATATGTGAATTAGTGTGAGAATGTATGAAATATGGGGAAAAATTTGGGGCACGACTAAAAATAAATTCACGATAAAAAAATACGTAATTTCAGAGAAAGATATAAATACTCCAACTGATATATATATATATATATATATATATATATATATATATATATATATATATATATATATAAGTATAAATCCCTGGTAAGTAATCCAAGTGAATCCTAATAATATAAAATATTAAAAGTGATCCACAAAAGCGAGCTCAATATATTTATTACAGAGCATATAAATGAATTACAGAAAAATGAAACTCAATTTTACCCAATATACAGGGGTTGGACAAAATACTTGGAACAGTTGCAAAATCCACTCCTATATTTCAAAGACCTATTATATTAAGAACTTTAACTAAAACTTCGTAACTGCAGGTTATATCTTTTGCAAATACGTTTATTTATCTAATTTACTGTCTTTGTCTTATTTTAGAATTTAGTAAAATTTAAGCTAAATGTGTGACCTCTCCGAGTTGGAAAAAGAGCAAATTGTTGGAGCTCGCATGGCAGGATCCTCGATCACTAAGGTTGCTGAACTGTTTGGTTTTTCAAGAGCTACCATATCAAGAACACTGATGCAATTCAAGAAACAGGGCAAAACCTCTAGCAACCGTAGCAATTCGGTCCGGACTTGCAAACTTACTGACAAGGACTGACGTACATTGAAACGCTATGTGGCAAAAAAATCGTCGCACAAATACGGCCAAAGTGACTGCTGAGTTGAATAACCATCTGAATAGTTCGGTTTCTACTAAAACTGTTCACCGTGAGTTCCATAAGGTTGCATATCATGGAAGAGTCACCAAAAGGAAACCTCTTCTCTCCACTTGCAACATTCAGAAGAGGTTGAAGTGGTGCAGAGATCACAATGCCTGGTTTGCAGACCAATGGAAGCAAGTCATATTCTCAAACAAGTCCAGTTTTTCTCTTTTCCCAACTTCAGGGCGAGTTTATGTGTGGAGGCAGCCCAAAGAAGCTTACAATCCTCACTGTCTTGTTCCAACAGTGAAGCATGGAGGTGGATCAGTGATAGTTTCGGCCGCCATATCATGGAAATGTCTCAGTCCAGTAGTTGCCCTACATGGTAGAATCAACAGCAAAGATTACCTGAACATTTTGGGAGATCATGTTCATCCAATGGCCAAGACTTTATTCCCTGATGGTGACTGCATCTTCCAAGACGATAATGCTCCAATACATACCACTCGAGTGGTTAAGAATTGGTATGAAGAGCATGAAAGTGATCTAGAACACATGGAGTGGCCTCCACAATCTCAAGATATCAATATTATTGAACATTTGTGGTGCATTTTGGAGCAACAAGTTAGGAGCCGTTATCCTCCACCATTGTGTCATAAAGAGCTGGAGAAGGTTTTAATGGAAGAATGACTGAAGATTCCTCTGGATGAAGTCAGGAAGTTGTATGATTCCATTCCTAGACGTATCAAAGCTGTCTGTGAGGCTAAAGGAGGACCAACTCCACATTAAATAAATTTTCTTTGAATTTAACAAGTAATCCAATTATTTTGTCCAAACCCTGCATATGGCCATTTCGCTCCTCGAGAGATTTCCCTCTTCGAGAAGTTCCCTGAAGCTTGTCAATATAAAAACGTTTGATAAAAAAAATGAATCGTAACGTTTTTTGAAGAAAATAGAAAATTTAAAAAATGATAGGAAGAAAGAAGGGAAAAAGAGGAAAAAACGTAAATAAGGAAAAAGGCATATAAGAGGGAGAGAGAGAGAGAGGGAGAGAGAGAGAGAGAGAGAAAACGGGGAAGGAAAAGCCAAAGAAGTGAGGAGAAATAGGAAGGCAGATACATATACAATTCTCGACTGAAGTTAAAAAAAAGGTTGCAGATTAATAACGACCTATATTTAAGATGTTAACACTTGTTTAAATAGGAAATATTTACGTAATTATACGCACACACACACACACACACATATATATATATATGTATATAAAAGAAAATGGTTATAGTCGTTCTAACGAGAGAAAACTGTGTATATTAAAAAGAAGAGAGGTACCGCAAACGTTTTTGGTTGTAATGTAGATTCTTTTTTTTTTAGAATATTATGCTTTATATTCTAGCATTTTATTACATGTGTTTCTGGTCTCGCGACCGTCTTCAGGTAAAAGGTGGAGATTTCCACATATTATTAAAAATAATTAATTTGTTTTCCTTTATGCGTTTCGATGTTAAATATTCTTGATATGAGTCATTCTCTGATTTTGTGTTAGTAATCCGAATGTCTTTCTTGAATATATATATATATAGTTATATATATATATATATATATATATATATATATATACATATATATATGTGTGTGTGTGTGTGTGTGTGTGTGTGTGTGTGTGTGTGTGTGTGTGCGTACACGTCCAAAGATCTAGTTTACCAGAGCCTAGAAGCTGACGAAGCTCTAATGTGCAAGTGTGGGTAAAACTATTTTGTAGATTTCAATACCTCAGAAACGAAGCGAATAAATTTTCGCCATTACTTAGCTTAGGAGTTCCCAAGAAGAAATGAACAAGTCTTTTCCAGCTAATGTTGGTATCAAGAAGCATAACTGAATCAGAAATTTTTCAGTGTGAACGTCGTGGAAGTTGGTAAATATATTCAAGGGTTTCAAGAAGGCAATAAATACAGAAACAACGGTTTAAAAATCTTATGTATTAAGAATTTTGGTTTCAGCTCAATAAGCCAATTCCGACAATGGAAACTGGAGAAGCTCTTCTCAATTTTCCGACAATTCATTGAAAAATATATTAACAAAAATATATTAACAAAAACAATGGATTGCTAGCTGTCACTATATTAAAATGTAAATGATTCAAAGACTTATATGTTTGTTATTTGTCATACTATAGGTATTGATCAATTGTTGAATTTATTACCTTGCTATTGAAAAAGTGCTTTTCTGGGTTTGCATAACTCGAGACTACATATTTTATAATAAATCGAATAACTTTAATAAATCATGTTGTAATTACCTACATATTTAAACTGATTTTTTTTCTTGATCCGTCCTGGATATAGTGTTAAACTACATCCGACACCATGCCCTCAGGTTTTGAGGAACAAACTCTTACTTGCTGTTGTTTCCAGGTTTAACTTGACCCGGAGTATTATCACCTGTTAAGGCCCCAGCTATGGACAAATAGTTTGGTCAAAACACTATGAAACAACAAAATAGTTTTTTTTATGGTAAAAATACCAGTAATACATTTTTGGAAAAAAATATTACCAACAATACATTTCTAGAAAAAAATTATTACCAGCAATGCATTTAAAAAATATTACCGACAATACATTTTTGAAAAAAAAAAGAATACATATTCTATTCATTCGAACCTATTCTAAAATTTCTTGTCGGCATTAAATAACCCATTGAGGTTGATATGCTGTAAAACAAACCAGGCCAAGCAAACTTCGTTTTTATGTCTAAATTAATCGTTTAAAATTTGAAAAAATTTCTTGAAACAAATACGAGTTATTGTTGTTTATATGATATGCATAATAACTTCAGACGGCCTATAAGTATCTTTTTTGTTTCCATTTTCTCTCTAACTTCGTCGTTGGTCACATGTTCAGTTAATTGTATTCTCTGCATTCTTCAGTAAAACCACACCTATTGCTTCAAGACTGTTTTTCCTCTGCGTAGCGTCTTAACAGTTCACTATTCTTTCTTCAGCGATAATAAACATAACTTATCCGAAATTAAATATCTTTCGGCGTGGCTCTAGCTGGTAACCCTTTCTCTTGGGAAATATGTCTCAAAGCGACCACTAATCAACCGTTTTAACAACGAAAAGCAACAGGGATTGAATAGAAAATGTAACCGTATTGTCTCTCCCCTAAAAGGTTAGTTTGCCAAGCATTTCTATAAAGCTTCACACTTCCCGGTTCTGTGTGTGATGGTTTGGGGCAAGTTTGGGAAAACAGTAAGAATCAAATCCGCTGAAACAAAGATGTGTATTCTCATGAAATTTATTTAATCTTTTTTTAATCATTTCACACCAAAAACGGTAATAAAGCCATTAAGACCCAATGAATTACTGAATGTGAGAGAATATGAGAAAAAAATTATTAAGGAGAGAGAACAATGAAAGAAAAAGAATTAGGAAAACAAAAGATGACGATTAGCATTACATTTAAATGTTTGAAAATCAAAGTTGACTGGGTAGCAAGAAGCTGGGTGATGTAATGAATATGCATACATTTGTGTTCCCCCTCACAGTAATATGATTGACTGTTGTCAGCCATAAATACAGACTGATGTGGAGGTACATGGACGACGTCTATTGTCTTCGACTATTGACTACGCCTATTGCCTACCACTACGATGAGGACCAGACCATTACGGTTACCTGCTAGATTGTCCTACTCGGTTACAGTAGTCAACGACCACTTTGCTACTTCGAACAAATATATCCCTTTCCGGGACATATCACTGGGACAGGGTTCCACAAGCATGAAGTGCGAGATAAGAAACTGTTAACATAAGACTTTCTGCTACATCTGGCCATTCCGACTGTAAAGTGATGAGACCTTGCCGCCAGTCTAGTATTGAGATTAAATTCGTAAATTCTAGGTACCATAGAGGAAAGTTCACTGGAAAAATCATTCTGAAAGTATTTTAAAAAAATGCAAAGAGAAGCAACATTACGGCGGTTGGAAAGTGACTGAAGCCGAGATACCAGATCAGGGTCAATAACCTTGCAGATTCTTTTTTTTTTCTTTATAGTTATCTTAAAAGAACTAGAAGTTCTAACAGGAACTAATATTAGTGGGCACAATTTTAAGAACATTCATGGAAGAATTAGACAAAGTAGAATTAAACTGGAATAATCTGTTAAAGAATTAAAGGAAAATAGGAAAAATGATTAGACATCAATTGTTAGAAGATAAAATTAATTAAATGCTTAAAATCCGAACTTTTATGATAATCTTTCCTTGTTAGTTTTTTTTTGTTTATCTCTCTGCTGTATTTTCGTTTCTTTTACCAAGTTTTTTTTCTCCATGGTGACCCAATTATATGAATTTAAGCGTACCACTACATTGACATTTAAATTCCATCAGTTTATCATTAAAATAGATAAATACAACCGCCACTTCTACTTCAATAGTTTCTCCTCTCGCACTTCCCACCTGTGGAACTCTCTTCCGTTTATTCCCTTCTCTGATAAGTGCATTGTTCAAAACTTTAAATGCAACGTCAATCGCCATCATCTATCTTCTTGAATCCTGTTCATCTCTTGTCTTTTCCCCTATCATCCCTATGCTCAGTTTTCTCTCTCACTTTCACTCCCCGTAACCTTCTGCGTACTAGTGGCATTCCCGCCTTGCTAGGGGTGAAATGATTAAAAAAAATATTTATTCATTCTTTTTTTTTTCTTCTGTTTTTGAAACCATTCTTACTTTTCATTTCCCGTGACCTTGACTTCACATTTGTTCCCTGGTTATTTCCAAATCTTTACAACAAAATTAATTAAGCATTTAAACTCTGAACTTCTGTTGATAATCTACTTCTGTGTCTACGTTTATATTTGGCAGTGGCGCAATTACCATTTCGTTTCTCCCGCTGTAACTCGATAAGCGTGCATTTGATTTGATTATAAGGACTGACATATCCGTAACATCAGAACTGCTCTTATGACGAAGTGTATTATTTCAGGATCCATTAATGTGTAAAATTCAATTGAGTACAAATGCGTAACACTTTAAAGTATTTTCATATCGGGGTTTAAACAAGGTATATTTTTTCTCTTGGAAAAAAAATAAACAGAGAAGAGGAATGAAAGAAATACAGGTGATTTGCTTAAACGTGGCCAATTTTTCGAACAACGGTCTGTCGATAACCAAAACACAATTCCCATAAATCATTTGGATCGTAGCGAAGCCGCCTGCTTCGCTACTGCGGCGGATCCTGTTTTTCTTAGATAGTGATTTTCTAAACCCGGCTTAGATGTGGCACAAGGCCGAAAGTATGGGGCATCCAGTGAGGATCGAACTCACTTTTCAGTAGTAACTGATCTAGGAAGACAAGCTTGCTAACCATTACATCACGACGAGATGCCCAATAATTATTTTCTCAGTGTAGCTTAGATGTGGCACAAGGCCGAAAGTATGGGGCACCTAGTGAGGATCGAACTCACTTTTCAGTTGTAATTGATCTAGAGAGACAAGCTTGCTAACCATTACACCACGCCGAGGCGCCCAAAGTGATTTTCCAAGCGTAGCTCAGATGTGGCACATGACCGAATGTATGGGGCACCCAGTGAGGATCGAACTCACTACTCAGTCGTAATTGCTTTAGCGAGACAAGCTTGCTAACCATTACACTACCTCGAGGTACCCAAGTGTTTTTCTTAGATAAGATGGAACTCGGCCCACTTTTCGCTGATTTTACGTTCAGTGTTTTCCTTCTTTTAGACTGGCTGCTAACAAAGGCTTAAAATACGACCGTGAGCTGATATTTAACCAACATTTTGAGTAAGATTGATTTGTGCCTCATCTAAATTTGTTGGTGCTAAGTGAACGAAAATGGCATGGGCTAAAATTTGATTTCATCCCACTGATTCCACTTTACCTGTCGACAGCCAGTATACTGCCAGCCTTTCCATGACAATCGATGACAACTTGTTTCTATTTATAGGCCTTTAATGAAGACCAGAAAATAAATTACCGACAAGATGTTGTTACTCCTTTATCTCTCTTTGAGTTCATTCGCTCGCCCACGTTCACACACGTATTCTGCAATTGCCAACAATAACACTGGATTTAAAGGGCATCACATTAATATGTTTCTCCCTCGCTATATTCTTAGGTGGATACCTTCTTCTTTCCGGGATGAATACAGAGCTCGAAGAGAAAATAATGACCTAATGAAGGTGTTTTTAAAGACGTTATATTCCATGGGAGGTGATAGTAATCTCTTGCGTTTTAATGGCACTAAAAGGGAAAGAAAATAAGGAAGACATTTGTGTGGAGAACGAATAATAAAAAAAAGAGAGAAATCATGAAAATAGAAGATGGAGACTGATGTTGAATATATGAACGTCGTAGGTGACAAGGATGCAAGAAGACGGAATAGAGTTTCGCAGTTGCGATAAAAGAAAGTATTTGAAGTACAGATACATCCAACTATTTGAGCAGCAATACCATGGTACCTAATTGGCAATCTAGTACTACGTTTAAATTCATGCAGTCGAGGTATAAGAGAGGAAAAAATATTGAAGTTCCACAATACTTCAAACAAAATGTTGGTAGGTAAGTCCCCATCAATACTGGTCAAAAAGCAATAAAAAATACAGGATTTGAGAAACCTATTTTCCAGAACATTTTTTTTAACAGAAATATTCTATAAATTCGACTATAAATTGAATATTGGTGCCAAATTTGGTCTGGTTCTACTGCTATGTGTTTAGAAGTGTTTGAAAAAAATCCAAAGAAGTATCTGCAATGTGATAGGTGCTGACTTGGCATCTCAGCTTCAGTCACTTTTCCACTGCCCTAACAGCTTTCTTTTTAATTTTCTGTAGATATTTCCATAACAATTCTTTTCATAAGTTTTTATCTTTGGTACTACGACTTTACGAATATAAGCGCAATACTAGTTTAGCAACTAAGTCTCATTGAAATGACTAGATGTAAACTGTAATTTCTATACTAACAGTATCTTCTCTCACACTTCTCGCCTGTGGAACTTTCTTCCGGCCTCTTGCTTTACAGTCAACAGGCTGATTAAAGAAGAACTGCGCCAGACTTCTAGCGGATTGGCTCACATGATGGCAAACCATCATGTTACTGTCGTTCGTCGTCTTCACTCAGTGGGTAAGGTCCATAAACACGGCACATGGGGGCCACACGCATTGATCGAGAGAAACGCACCCACAGTGCTCCTCCATTGCCGTTCGACACCAGGTTACTCGCGGATACAAAGAAAAAGCACGGTTGGGAAATTCTGCTACATCCAACATATTCTCCTGATTTAACTCCTTGAGACTACCACCTTTTTCAGTCGCTATCTAACAGTTTGAGAGTGTTTCGTTCAACAACAACGTGGAGGTTAAATGTTGCTTGATGAATTTTAGAGTCAAAACCTAGTGATTTCGAACGTCGATTCATTGAACAGTTAGTGGATCGTTGACAAAAGGTCATAAACAATGAAGAAGAATACATTGTTGAATGATGCATCCGAACTATGAATAAATAAATGTTAAAATAAAGGAGGTACGCTGGAGTAATGGATAGTGGCTCGGATTGAGGAACCGGAGAGCCGAGTTCTAATTCCAGTCAAATCCATTACATTCACTTATGTGCTAATACCCTTGGGAAAGGTATGAATCATCTTCTTCTCCCCAGCAGCTATGGGTAAATAGCAGGACACACCGGGTTCTATAGCCTTGGATGGCAACTGGTCTACCGCAGAAAGAAATGGCAACCTACTTCGGGAAAAAAATCTGCCTCGTCAGTCATGTATCGAAGGATACATGATCGCCTAAGCGCGTATCAAGCATCGCGCATAACTGACTGATTAAAATAAATTATAAACTCGAACGATTTTTTGTCACTTGTTACAAAAAATCGTAAACATCCTTCTGTAGAAACATATAAGTAGAATATAATAGTAGAAACATAGAAGTATAAGTGTCCTTTTTAATTTCATTTTCTTTAAAACGACATCGTTGCTCACCTTGTCGTTCCATAGTATTCTCAACATCCTTCTGTAGAAACATATTTGTGTCTCGATTATATCTCTGAGGAGATTTTCTACCGTTCACTGCCATATAGGTGAATTGATAATACGCTACAGCTTAGAACTCTTTTCTTTGTTTCTACAGATTTTCTTCTGTTTCTTAATACTTTGCTTAGCTTTTGGAAGGCATCTTTCGTTATCCCAATGCGCCTTCGTGATTTCAATGTGGTACAGCCAAAATCATAACATTGGGTATATAGATGACATTGAAAGAAAACACTAAACAGAAGGATGTTGAGAATACTATGGAACGACAAGGTGAGCAAGGACGTCGTTTTAAAGAAAATGAAATAAAAAAAGGACGCTTATACTTGACATCAACAAGAGACAGTTGAAATTTCTAAGTTAAATAATGAAGAAAGAGGGCTTGGAAAATTTGATACTCACGGGACAGGTTGAAGTCAAGTGGGACTGAAGAAGTTAGCATGTCATTTACGGAGCGCGTTTGAGTAAACAGATGCCGGAACAAGGTTTAGGAGAAATAGCAAAAAGAAAATATATTAAGAGATACAAAAGAGAGGAAGTTGTGGCGAGCCATAATCGCCAATGTCCCGAAGTGACACGACATATACAAGAAGATGGCAATGAAGATCACTATGATTTCCCAATATCATTGATCATTAAAAAGACCGGATAAATGATAGGACCCCACATGATAGACTGATTCTTGTTCTACGGCCTATCAACTCTTCGCAGTTTATTTAAAGCCTGAAAATTGTTTTACATTGTAAGAATAAGATAGTGGAGATAATTTAGTAATACAAGTCTTACTAATTAATCCATAGATAGGGGAAGAGGTATATTTATACTTATCCCAATGGTATTTGCGCGTAGGTGAATATATCGAGTCCTACTGGAATTGGAACTCGGCTCTCTGATTAACAATTCCAAGCCAATGTTCATTACACCACACGCACACCCAAGCTTACAGCAACTGGAATTCTCAATCGGTCACCCATCTAAGTATTGACTAGGATCGATGTTACGTTAGATTAGAGGACACCCTTTTCGGTACTGACCAAGTACGACGTTGCTTAACTTCCCGTACGGGGACCTATGTTTCAACCTGACGCGGCCGTAGTCATACAATCTACCCACCCAAGTTTACAGCACCTGGTATTCCAAACGTTAACCCATTTCGATACTGACCAGGTACGACGTTGCTTAACCTCGGTGATCATACTGGAACCGGTGTTTCAATATTATATGGCCGTAAGCGTGATCCCCCCCCCGAGATATTTGCAGAAATGGCGGGAAATGAAAATTAGTTTCAAACCTAAAATGGTGCGTTGGGAGCAGTTCTTTATGCTCTTTTTATTTAACGAATTTATTTAATGTCAGATAATGGACGGTTAGCTAATATTTCATGGATGACAGATTTTTAATTACGCTGCCTTAATAAAAAAAAATATAAAATTGCTCGAAGAAAAAAAAAATAATGATAATAATTTTCTTTCACTTCTCACACATAAAAAGAAAAAGAGGAAAATTCTCGTGATTTCGCAAAAGAATTCGGGAAATTTTCAAATATTATTTTTTATGCTATTCTTATACTAAGTAAAACATTGAAAAAAATCAGCAAATCAACGCTCAGTTTCAATCAAGATATTAGGGAACCAAGGAAAATGTTTTCTCTCAACTAAAAAAAAAAAAAAAAAGCAATAAAATATGATTTTATATTTATACTAGCAGGCTTCGTCCGCTCCCTATCTGGTATTTTTTCTAAGAAAAATTAGTTGTTTTTCTATGGGATTAAACTTCAGTATTTATGAAATGTTGAAGAGGTTTTGGACGTTCAATATATTTCTTCAAAGAATCTCTGTAAAGAGAGAAGAAACTAATTGGTTGGATGTGTGTGGGGGGCAGGCTTGTTATAGTTAAAGAAAATTTTACGTATTATAGATGTCAACTTATTGACGGCCAAGTAAAATGCAAATTTTGAACACTTTTCTGCACTATATAAGAAATATTCCTAAACAGAACTATTTTTTTATATGAAAATGAAAACAATTCTCGAATAAAAGAACAGTAATGAAAGGCAGTTAATTACTGACCTATAGTTTGTAAAATAAATATGGAAATGACTTAAACCTGAAAAGTTATATCGGCTAGAATTAGATAATATTTAACTCAGATGTTGAGCCTTTAGCGTCTCAATTGGTTTCTCTCGCTGATAGTATCTCTATCTATAAAAGGCAGGATGTGTGTATGTAAGGAATGCACGGCTGCAATTTTCGACGGAATTGCACCAAAATTTACACGCACATACTCCAAAGTAGTGGAAAGGCCAGGATCGACTTTGCATTTCTCAACTCCCATCGATAGTGGAAATAATCGATTTTTTCATGCTTCTACGGCAGTTTTCATGTTGTTTGCGGTCATTTTGTGCTGGCCAGAGTGAGAGCCTGTAGCTGGCTGCCACGAATAGGCAGGAAGATTCTACAGGCCAGCGTGAGAGCCAACAGCTGACTGACACGAATGTTAACCAGCATGCTAGCATGCAAAAAAATCGATAGCTGCATTCGTCACAAGCAGGAAAATTTAAATCTGCATGGCACTTTACTCCAATTTGCTCATTCGTTTGCTTAAACTCAACGTTGATTCTGATTCTGCAGAACTGGGTTGGGTGTGAAAAAGTATTTGTTGTTAACATTCTTTTTCATTCGGTTTTTCCAGTTACGAGTCCTTTTTTAAAGCTGATCGGTTTGTGTTCATTTTGTTTAGTCCTTTTTTCGTAAAAGATTTAATGTTTAGTATAGAGCTTAGAAAAAATTCGCAGGGTTAGATAGGCAAGAAGTAAGACATGTAGCAACATCAGCACGGCAAAGGGCACTCCTTTAAAGGCAAGGAAGGGCAAAAATATTTTAAGTCAAGTGATAGCGATTGCTGTATGAGTCGTACGATTTTAGAATCAAGCACGGGCAGCGCCGGGCCATGCTGCTAGTCGCGTCTATGACTACCTTGGACCGGATCTGACCAGCTAAGACCAGTGGCCCGAGAGAAGTCACTCGTGTCCCCACGTTAAAGACTGACTTTGTGTTACAATCTTACTCAGTGGAAGGGTCAAGTAAATATAAATAGCTCTCTCGAGTGGTTTGTAACATTGATATTTGACGGAGACAGCGATCCGTGCCTGTGCTGTAGTACCATAGCTAAGACAAGAGTCCCGAGCGAAGATACTTGGGTCCCCACGTTAAAAACCTACTTTGTGTCACAACCTGAGTCAGTGGGAGTTGAGTAAATACAAATTGCTCTTCCGAGTGGTTTGTAATACTCTATTTAGCATCTCTCAGTTGCGTCTTTCTGTTCGGGCACGGTACGGTCATGGGTGACTACATCAAAGGACAGAGTCGCAACTAAGGAAATTATACTGAGAGGTGCCCAGCCCTGGTGAAGCTGTCCGAGGCCGCGCCCTCTCACTGCACCGGAGAGAGTGATCGGTGCTCTCACCAAGGACAGCCCAAACGACGGTTGCGAGGGCTGGGAGCAATTTTTGTTCCTAGCCGGAGTGTACGCACTCGGGTCCCCACTTTTAAAAAACTGACCTTGTGTTTACAACTCGTCTTAGTGGGGAGAAAAAGTAAATACCTAGTGTGTAAATTGCTATAGGACTAAACTGGGACCTTTTAACTTCAGAATTCGTGGGAGAATTGAGATCAAATTTCGCATTTATTCATATAGATAAAAATACACGAGCGTAATTGTAAGCAGACGAAAAAAAACTAACTTGATTGGAAATAGAACTTACACTTTCTGTGGCTTTTTCTTTAATTTGGGAGTTTTCCCGTGACAACACAATCACTAGTTTAAAAAACAATCGCTTATCATTTGCTCAGATTATGTTAAAATTCTTTTCATAGATCATTTTATAGATTTTCCCTACACGCAAGAAAACTGCAAACATTTGATCGAGGCATTACAAATAAATTCTTTTCTTTAATCAGCAAGGATGCGGATAATAGTGATGGAGTAACAAGAAGACTTGTCACACGATCTCGAGCCGAAATCGTCAGTTATCAGGGAGAGATATCAAATAATATTGCTACGAGAACACACCTGTTTTTAAAGATCAAGCCTGTGAACGAAATATAATATTGTTTAAAATAAATGGAACCTCTACTGAAATGCAGGTATACACAAAAATAACCTTTAAAGTAATAAGGACATGTCGGCTTAAGAAATAAATATATACTAATCCTTGCTTTCTTTACATTTCGATTACAATACTGAGTAGTTATGGCTTTCGAAGAAATCTGAAGGAGTAAAGTGTACTTTAAAAGGAAAATAGAATTGTGCGAGATCTTTACAAACATCTTCAGAGACAAGTGGCCAAAAGAACGTCAGATATAGAGCACGGTTTTTCTTGCAAAGGAAGACAAAGGTTCAAATCCTGCCGGGGGTCGCATTTTTTAATAAAATTTCTTGAACATTCACGCAGGTAGACGAATTACTGTATAAAATAAATGGAGTGTCTACTCATATAGGAGTATGCAACAAAAATAACGTTTAAAGAAATATATAAATATGTTGGAATGATAAAGAAAAATCAATTATATATATATATATATATATATGTGTGTGTGTGTGTGTGTGTGTGTGTGTGTTTGCGTGTGTACCGGGTGTAACAGCAAAATTGTCAAATTGTTGGATTAAGCTTTGAACCGCTCTATCTTAGAAATGATTAGAGATATCCTACTGGAATTTTCCGAGGTTATATAACCCTATTGGACTCTACTTTAAACAAAAAGAATGTATAATTACTCTCCAAACTTAACAGAAGAATCGTGATGAATTCGATGATAAACGAAAATGACATGTTTATCATTAATTAATCATAGCTAAGGATCGACTGCTCAAGAAGGATTGAGAATTCAAATATATATATATATATATATATTGTGTGTATTTAGGCAGCATATTTTCATTTATACACGTTTCATTAAATAATATAGACAAGTGTTGTCTATTTATTTTATGTAAAATTTTTTCGTATCTTCTGATAAGTTTTATAACATTATCATTAACCGAAAAAAGAAATTCACAATATTTATCCATTATTTTTTAATAAAATCTAAGCTTTCGGCTTACTCAAGCCATTATCAAAGATGTAAATACAAACATATCAAACAATATACGGACACGACAGTGATGATATAGTCTGTCATTGTTTTGTTTACATAGTGGATCACTAAGCAACGATGAACACGCGCATATAAGACGCTAGAAGCGAAAATCGCACCGCATCTCATGACGTCACACATGACTACACAAGAGTGAATTGGAGAATGAAATAAGGAAAGCCGTTGGTATAACCAATGGCTTCTGTTACCAATTATTGAAATTATAGACATTTAAGAATATTTGTAGAGATTCCATAGTTGATTTTGTTTAGGTTGGGTTTTAACTGTTTGATGTATAATGCTTCAAGTATTTTTAGTTTTTGTCTATTGTTTTCATGTCGAAGTATAGTTGTGTTTTCGACAAGTATTTTACGGAATTGTGTGCGGGCAGGCATGTTGTTTTAAATGCCTAAAAATGTTAGAGTTTTCATTAAGATGTAGTGTCAAGCGTCGTGAAAGCGAGTTTGTGGTGTGACCAACATAAATATTATTTAATTCGTTGGAGATACACTCTCCCAAAGGGCACTTGAATTTATAAACTATGTTGTTTTTTTGCAAATCGCTAATCGGGGGAGAAGAATCATTGCGAAGTATTAAGTTGGATATACTAGATTTAGTGTAGTATATGATTAATTTAATTTTTTTGCTAGGATCTGTAGTTGATATATATGGCGAAATAGTAAATTTGTTATTATTTGTGTTTATTAATATGTCAGGAGAGGGATTTTTATTATTAAGTATTAAGTTCATTTGAATTTAAGGATGCATTTATTTTGGAACCGTTAAGAAATATATATCATCTTTACCCCACTTAAAATTAATCCTAATATATTAAGAAAACTACTAATAATGTACTACTGAAGTCCCTTTCTTTGATAATAATAACAATATATATATACAACGTGATGGTGTTCCATGGGTTCAGTATTGGGCCCGACATTTAGCAATTTCTACATGTCGAACCTAGAAAATAAGTTATTTACAGATTTTAAAAAACCATCAATCTACCTAAGATACGTTGATGATATTCTTATGTTAGTTAAAAATACAGATGAAATAATTCAACTTCAAAAACGGTTCCAAAATAATTCTGTCCTTAAATTTCACATATGAACTTAATACTAATAATAAAATCCCCTTCTTGACATATTAATAAACACAAATAATAACAAATTTACTATTTCGCCATACAAAAACCTACAAGCATAAATTCATGTACACTTAACTACAAGAGCGAATGCCCATATTACTACAAAATAGCAATTATAAAGAATCTAATACATCGTGCAAAAACTAATTCATCCACCAAACAGATTTTTTACAGTGAACTAAAGAATATAAAACAGACACTTATTAATAATAGCTTTCCAAACTATATAGTTGATGAACAAATAAGATGCTTTCTTAGAAATCTCAATAATAAGCAAATTGTACATAATACTGCTTCTAATGAATCTCAAATATATTAATCTCCTATATCGTAAAAATGCATACTAATTATAAACAAGATGAACACATACTAAAAAAATTTAGTAAATTTAATATATCAACTACAGATCCTAGCAAAAAAAAATTAAATTAATCATATTAAATCTAGTATATCAACTAAATACTTCGCAATGATTCTTCTTTAGCGATTTGCAAAAAACCAACATAGTTTATAAATTCAATGCCCTTTGGGAGAGTGTATCTCCAACGAATTAAATAATATTTATGTTGGTCACACCACAA
>CAHIKZ030000738.1:550000-595000 GCA_903632075.3 Acanthosepion pharaonis
TTTTTTTGTGGGGGGGCTTTCTTTTAAAATAAAATAGGGTGTATATATATGTATATATATATATATATATATATATATATATAAAACAAGCTAACTTCCTTTTAATAACGTATAACGTTTCTAAAGTTTTTCCGATTTAGAAAAAAGAAGTTGCGTCTTCGTTTTGTTGTTTTTTTTTTGTTTTTTTTTTTACATATCCCCAATTTTATTTTTAAAAAATAAATAAACGCAATTGTTATAAATATCACGTTAAAAGAAACACGAAAAAACCTGGCACCATACGGGTTCTGATTCTGAGAAATATAAAAAATTGATAGGTGTATGAATAATTTCGTGGTTGACTATATATATATATATATATATATATATATATATATATATATATATATATATGAGAGAGAGAGAGAGCGACAGGCAAGGTGGGGTAGCGGTTTGGATTGAGGAATCGAATCCATTAAATTCACTTCCGTGCTAATAACCTTGGTATTAATCCTCTTCTTCTCACCCAAGGTATGGGTGAATAGCAGGACAGACTGGGTTCTATAGCCTTTGATGGCAATTGGCCTAGGAGAACTCTGGATTCAAAAACTCCGCCAGGTCAATGTATTCAGCCCTTGAAAAATAGTGGTTGGTTCTGCATAAATTCTTCACCACTATAATCAAATCATATGTGCTGTATATATATATATATATATATATATATATATATATATATATATATATTTATATATATATATATATATGATTTTTTCTTTTGATGTTTTTCTTTTATTCAAGGGAAGTTGATAATTCATTGCGCTTTTAAAAAATAGCTATAATAATAACTACATGAATTCACTTCCGTGTTATAATTATATCACTTTACATTCACCATATTTTCCTTCCTTTCTGCTTTCCTTTCAACATCGACAGACATTTTCGAATGCACTCTAATTTAAATGTGTACACATAACGTTATTTTTATCAATAATTCTTTTCTGTCTATATAAATACAGGTTTTCAATAAATTCTTAAGGCAACGGAACGAGATTTAAAAAACGTTTTCCTTTTTCGTCCCACTTTCTTTGCAAATATACAATTGTATATTGATTTTAACACACTCAAATACACACACACTAAAACACACACACTAAAACACACACACACACACACAGAGACACACACACACATACACACACACACACACACACTAAAACACACACACACACACATATATATATATATATATATTTGTGTGTTTTGGTAGCAATCAAATTAATGTATATTTCGTTAATCAAGACTTATACGGTACATTTTTATCAAATTTTATATTTTTCTTGTATGGGTAAAATTTTTCTTTTTTTTTTATGAATGTAAAAATTCTTACAGGTATGTTGGTTCGAGCGCTGTCAGCCAAACTGTTACCAGTTCATATATATATATATATATATATATATATATATATATATATATATATATATATATATATATATATATATATATATATAGGTATACATATAGGTGTGTAAATGTATATGTGCGTATGTACATGGATGTATATGTATATGCATATGCAGGTGATTTTATGTGTGTATATGTATATATGTAAGTATAAGTGTATGTGTAGATATGTATGTAGATATGTTATTCTCTGCAGGTGTATATGTGTAAATACGGGAATATACATATAGTTTTTCGTGTGGATGTGTGTGCAGATGTATATAAGACCTCATAGGTATATAGTGAGATATAGGTATGTGGATATAGATAGGGGTTCGGGCATGTGTGGAAGTGTATATGAGTATGGATATATAAAAGATTGTATAAGAAGGACCTAATTTTCTCCTAGTAATATTTTATCCAAATTTCTCCTTTAATATTCTCCAATTGGAAGTGATTTTAAATAACACGGAGGTAAAGTTTAAATTGGTAATTTAATTTAAATTGAAATATACTACCCTTTAACAATTAGTATTGACGATAAAGTTATTTAAATTGAAAGTACCTTTGATAATTATGTAGGTATATTAAAAAAGTTACGAGTTTAATCGATGAACAAAACTGAAACGAATAGATGTCAACTGAATAATCAACTCGAGTTTATTTAATTAATGAACAAAAATCAAACGAATAGATGTCAACTTAACAATCAACAAGATACGAGTTTAGAAAAATAAAAAAGATTACTAAATATAAAATGGATTACTTTTTCAATGTACTCTTTATTTGGGTTTTTGTAGCTTTTTCCTTTAATGTCGGTCCTCTCCCCCACACCTTACCCATCTATATCTAGAGACAATACGAGTTAGCCGACACTCAGTGGGGTTAATAATAAGGAATTGAAATGGTACATCTAACCCACTCATATCTTATCTTCTCTCCCACCTCACTTCCTCACTTCGTTAATTTTGCATATGCTTGATGCGGTCCGTCAAAAACGTGTGAATTTCTTTTCATTTTTCATTTCAACCTTTGGAAGTAAAGTCTGATGATCTAGAGCCCTGTTAAAGGGGTTGTGGTGAAATAACTTATTACATGCAACCTTAAAGTGGTCTGTTTTTATTCAAACATATCGGCTCTGAATTTTAGATTGAGCTCTCGGGATATCATCCTCCTTAGTTCTACCCATGCGGATTACCTAGTTTTGCATAAACTAAAATATATATATATATATATATATATATATATATATATATATATATATATATATATATATATATATACTACTACTACTACTATGACAAATGATAGGTAAGTGCTACTGTAAGCACTATAATAACGGTTTCTTGTTTATTATAATAATGGCTCATTTTGAAAAATATTTTCAGTGGAAAATGCTTTTTAATTCCATGTTCTCGATTAGTATATTTCGTATTGATGTTGGTACAAATCCCTGTTTGGTGAAATGTTCTACTTGAATTATCTCAGCCTGATGCTGAAAACCCAATAAATATTCATCCAAATTTAAAATATTTCGTAAAGGCAGAAAAACTTAAAATAAACTTGCTTTTCGCACCAATTACAATAGTATCTTAGCCAAAATACTTCAAAAAATGATCTGAATATCGTCATTAGACGGAGGGAAAAAGCCAATATATACATTATTCTAAATAAAAACGACAAATGGATTGAAAAAGGACATTTTTGCAAAACATTAGGAGGAGACAGTTGACATTTTTGACATAATGAGGAAAGAAAGGCTTGGAAGATTTGATACTCACAGGGCTGATTGAAGGCAAGAGAGAGAGAGAGAGAGAGGTGGGGAAGCAACGTATAACAGTAAGCTAGAGTTAATGGATGGCGGAACAGGGTTTCAGAGAGATAGCTAAAAGAAAAAAGTTATTAAAAGCTACAAAGGACAAGAAATTGTGGAAAGCCATTATCACCAATGCCTGCAATGACACAACACGAAGAAGAAGAAGAAGAAGAAGAAGAAGAAGAAGAAGGAGAAGATGAAGAAGAAAAAGAAGCAGAAGAAGAAGAAGAAGAAGAAGAAGAAGGAGAAAGAGAATAAAAAACAAAAGAAGAAGAAAAAACAAGAGAAACAGAAGAAACAAAAACAGAAGAAGAAGAAGAAGAAGAAGAAAGCTATAATCATTGACAAAAAACACAAACAGGAAACTAAAATAAAATTATTACATTCAATAACGCGTAAGTAGGTTGCACGTAAATTAAGAAAATCTCTGGAGACGACCAACCAAAATGTCTAATCGGAAATGTAAATATTTATAAACTCAGACACCCACTACAACCAGTAATTTCACTGATTCCCACTCGAATTTGTCAAATATCAAATCTCTTTAATAATACCATCTCTGCAAAATATAGAATTACATCCAATCACAATTCCTCAAGATTTGTAAAACACCACCCCCATACTAAGTCATTTTAGCATAACTCAATGTAGATGGACTATTGAGAAACATTCTAGAAGATAGAACAAGATAGAACTGAGTCAACAAATATATTTCAATTCCATCCCATCAATCAATTAAACATTGTTATAAAACAGGAAAAGAACTATTACATGTATGCACAAGAAAAATCTGCTTTACACTGACGTCGGTAAGATATATATTTAAACGGATTTAGTATGGTGGCCGTTTTGGATCAACTTCTGTAATTATTATATATAACATATTGGAAGCGAAATTTTCAAAAAACACGAAAACTCACAAATTTATAACTCTCGCGCCGTCGCCTCTCTCTGTCTGTTCTACAAATACTTTCATGGTAATTGCTCCAAGGGGCTGCATTCGCTGGTTCCCAGACTTCATGAATTCAAGCGCCCTACGAGGCTGGCATCCCGCTCTCACCATTTCACTGTCGTAACTATTAAATGTAGCCGTCTCTTCTACTCTAATAGCTTCATATCTCGCACCTCTCGCCTGTGGAACTCCCTTCCCTATTCCTGTTTCCCTGAGAGCTATAATCGCCAACTATTCAAATGTAATGTCAATCGACATCTCCAGTTGCCTTGATCTATCCACTATCCTTCTCCCCATTCTTTCCTCTATCACTCCTATCTGATCTTGTTCTAAATCTTCTGTAACGCCCTTGCGTCCTAGTGGCTTCCCGCCTTGCTTGGGGTGAAACGCTTAAAAAACATAAAAAAGGACCTGACTTCTCGTGCTATCCTCTACCTCTACAAGAACCAGATCAGGTAGAAAATGGAGTAGTGCTGTCATATATGGGTAGGCGCTACCCGGTCTTCACTTTTCAGCCTCAGTAGTGTCCGAACGCGTCTCAGTCACCTTGTGCTTGACAAATTAGTTTCCACCTTACGTCCCCTTTGTGAGAGTCGAAACGTCGCAAGCCACTCGCTACTCTATCGCTATTTCCATGGAAAGTGTTCAGATGAACTACATTCTTTAGTTCCACCAGTTATAACCTTCATGACTAAGACCTACCATGCCACGCCCATTGTAGCCAACCACCCTCATTCCCTTTGTGTTCCCTTAGTTACAAGTTCCTCTCGAAGAGCTTCTTCCCGCGAACCTGTGGAACACTGTGGAAATGTCTCCCAAGAGGATGTTTTCTCGAGCACTAAAATCTTAACCTGTTCAAGACTAGGGTTGACCGTTGTCTTCCCCACATATCCGCATAAACTGTGCCACTAACTCCGTAACCCTCTTCCTCGAGTAGCACTCGGGCCTTTTACAGGGTATACATCACTGTAAAAATATATATAGACGGTATTTCCATTTAACGAAGAAATAGAACTTAAAACTAGATTTGGAAAAATATATTTTGTAAAAGTTACCTATGAACTTAATAAAAAAAATTGCATTCCTGAATATTTTCGTAGAATGTAACAACAACACATTCACCGTTTCACCGTATAAAAACAAAGAAGCAAAACTCCTTCCATTTCAATTATAAAAGCGAATGGAAGACTCATTCTTAGATATAAATTATCGTTAAGAACAACAATTTCCCCACGAGAGCACAATGTGGGCTCGTCCGCCCTTAAAGAATTTAATAACATAAAACAAACGCTATGTAAAAACGGTTTTCTAAATTATGTCATAGACAGTCAAAAAAAATGACTTCTTTGAAAAGTAAGCACTAATAATACAGTTCACGTTGACAATAGCAATAATATTTATATATTTTATCATAACCAGGTACACAAAAATTAGAAACAGAATTAATTCACTTTAAGGAAAGTAAAAAAAAATATCTATTCCTTCTGTTGACAAATATCTAGTAAAAAAAAAAAAAAATATCAAACCTTATTATCAGGAACATCTCGTCAGAGAATTTAAAACCATACCCGAACAACATTATCTATAAATCTCGATGCCTCATAAATAATTACATAAAAAACGACAACACCTACCTATCAAGACGACTGATGCAACATCTCTCCGACCAAAGCTCAATACGGACACATTTAAACCAGTTTGTCAAACAAGCAATTGTTTTTGATTTCGATCTATGCAATGTAACTTGCTATTGTAAACTTTCGCCAAACTCAACTAAACCTTTTAAAAATGTTCTTGTCGTATGACTTGAGACTTCTTGCCTCGGGATTTGAGTTGTCTTGTCTTATGACTTGTGTCAGTGCTTTATATGTGCCGGCATCGTTGATTTGGGGCTGATGGCTAAATAAGCTATAGTTTTCGAACAGCAAAGCAAGTTGAGCAAAATCGCTGTAATGTAAAAAAGCCACAAAATTTGATAAAAACCAGAAATAAAAACATAACAGAAAAAAGAAATCTGTCATCACTAGTTAGTAAAACATAAAAATTGCGCAGTGGATCGTAGAGGAAATTGGAAGGAGAATCACAAAAGACTTGTCTTGCATCTTTGCCAATACTTCTGTGACTGAACTAGTTCAGCCGGCGGCTATGAAACAAAAGAAAAAAAAACGAAAACGGAATAAAAGTTCAAGTCGTACTTGATATTTCAGACTATCTGTTTCGTGTATAAACTCTTGCGACATGCTTAAATTAGCAGAGGGTTGGTGGACGTACTCTCATTTTGTGGCTGGTGATAATATTGGCAAAACACAATCCAGATGATAACATTTAACTTAGTTAAGAAACATGTCTAGAGGTAAATGAAGAAATATTTCTTTAGATTCGTCTTTGAAATTGCAAAAATTTAAAAATTAATATATAATTGTAATAACCAAAGTATTAAATATAATAAATACAAATTTAATAAATGTTACGTATATTTCAATGTGTCACAGCATTCAATTATACATATTTCTATATATATATATATATATATATATATATATATATATATATATATATATATATCCAAGTATAGGATTGGTGTAAACGGAATAAATTCAATAACCAACAAATACTATTCTTAAAAGAGTGCTCAATACATAGTAGAGCAAATAAAGACACACACACACACACATATATATATATATATATATATATATATATATATATATATATATATATATATATATATATATATATATATATATATATATATAATGTAAGCTGAAAGCTTAGATGGGATTAAAAACATGTGAATATGGTGAATTTCTTTCGTCTTTCAATGATAATGTCATTAACCTTATCAGACGACATGAAAGGATTTTGCTTAAAATAGACAAAAGTTCTTTATATTATTTCCTGAAAATGCATATATATATATATATATATATATATATATATATATATATATATATATATATATATGAATGAAGAAATATAGTTTTTAATGTCTGCTATATTTATGGGATAAAGTGCTCAATATCAGAGATACAGCGTGTGTAAATATAAATATAAAAGTGAACATTGAAGTCAACACTCAGAGGCGACAGGTTTCATTCTAGATGTAATCTGCCTAACGATTGCGTCTAGCACGAAACAGCCTGTCGCCTCTGAGTGTTGACGTCAATATATATATATATATATATATATATATGGTACACAAAAGGAGAAATATATATGGAGACACGGTGGAGAGCTGAATTTGAATTCCAGTCCATTTTATTGGTTTTCGCACGTGCTTATACGCTTGGGAAAGCTATTTATCCTCTCTTCCCTTCAGCTATTGGTAAATTGCTTTGGATGGCAGCTGGTCAAAGGAGAATGACAACTCTGAATTCAAAACCTGCGAAGAGTTGTTTTTGGGACCTTGTAGCACGGAGTGCACCAGGTCTCTCTATCCGGCCCTTCAAAAAATTGTGGTTGTTTCTGCACAAAGCCTTCCCCACCATAATCAAATCATATGTGCAGATGTCAGAGCTGTCGGTTCCTAGGAACTGAGATACTTGACACTCATACGTCGAATACAACAGGAGAGTCCACCACACACACGCACACACGCACTCCCCCCCAAATTGTCTAAATTGTGTAACAGCAAAATTGTCCAATCGTTAGATTAAGCTTTGAACCGAGAAATGATTAAAGATATCTTACTGGAATCCTCCGAGGTTTTTATAACACTATTAGACTCTACTTGAAGCAATAAGAATGTATAATTACACTTCAAACGTAACAGAAGGATCATAATCATTTTTTGTGTTTTTTTTTTTTTAATTTTACGTGGGAGAGCAGAACTAAAACAACACTGTTTTATTTCTTGCATGATGGCAATTTTTTTTACAAAAGGTTTGAAGAAAATCAGATAAAAAATCAGGAAGTTATACAAGTTTTTATTTTAAGTTGTACGAAAATCACGATTTTTTTTTTTTTTTTTTACAGTTTTTTGCAATTTTCTGTGTGAAGCCATTGTCGCTGGAAAACTATCAAGCACTCTACATAAACCTCAGAACACGAGCTATGCTTTTTTATTAAATGCAAAGAATATCAGCTCATCCAGTACAAAATTTGTTCACGTGTAACTTTAGCTTGGTTTTTGCCCAAAGAATTCCTGCCCACCTTCAGTTTTATTCAGTTTTATGGGGGCTGGAATTTGAAATATTGGTCTTGAACTATTTTGATATCTTTGCAACATATTTGTAAAATTTCATCGACATCGGTCGAGAATATGAATGTGAATAAATCGTGTATACACACAGACATCTTCTGTTATATATATATATATATATATATATATATATATATATATATATATATATATATATATATATATATATACTAGTAGTATAACCTGTCTTCGACCGTGTATTTCACTACTGGGAATTTTTGCTGTTCATTTGGATCATTTTAAGTTTAAAGTCAGCCCACCCGAAAATCCATATTAGTAACAACATTTGGGCACATCCCCAAATAAGTGGGGTGAGGGGGTGTTGGGGGTTAACAATGTGAATGGGGGTTGGAACTGAAAAGGGCCATTTTTGCATTCTCAATCTTGCAAGGAAGGGACCTCTATCATAGATCGTCATAATAATAATAATATGTGATGGTTTTTATTTATAATATAATTTTTTTTATATAATTCTAATAATATTTTGCGTTAGATTTCAACTATCTAAATTGATTGTACGCTGTTTTTTACAGATATTAAAATTTGCCTTTGATTTTTTGCAAAGTGTATAACATTTTTTCCCCCTTCAGGGTTGTAATTTTTTCCAACCAATTTGAACTCAAAACCGGCACTGAAGAATTATCTATCAAACAAAAAAGAAATCATCGAAATCGGATGAAAACTGTGGAGACGCGTAAACAACATCCGATCACACACATACAACCACTCACATTTTGAGAATTATATATATATATATATATATATATATATATATATATATATATATATATATATATATATATATATATATATATTGTATCATGTGTGTGTATTAAGGTATACTATATTTAAGGACTAAAATGCTCAATATTCATATATATTTGTATATGAATAAAACTTCACGAAGTTTTGGTCGACGAAGGAGCAACCCGATTGGGGAAGGTAATAACCCGACAACAATAGTTCAAACGACATTTAGTACAAATGAAATGCGTGATGAACGTCTTCTGTCCCCAACCCCACCAACTTAAAAAAAAAGCAATGATAAAATCAGGAACGCTACAAAATTAAGCCAAGTTTTGTCTAATTCCACAAGAATTTCATCTATAAAAAAGGCAGCATTGTAGCAATTACTTTATAGTTGCGTGCAAAGAAACAGAAAAACTGTTTCTTAAGCGGTTTGAAAATTCTTACCTCCCGTTTAGATTTCGTTGATAATGATGTCCATTGAACCGAGTGTTTCACCTCCAACATGATTGATAGTACTTTAAATAGTGGATGATTTCCCTAAGGATTAAAAAAACGTGAATGTTGAAATTAAATTAAATAAGCTCTCACTCTCTCTCTCTCTCTCTCTCTCTCTCTTGCACTTTTCGTGTCACGCAGATGTATGTAGAAGTGGTTAATGGCGTGCAAAAAGTCTTATCAACATAATTTTTATGGACAAAAGCAACCCTAATACACATTACGTTGGAATAAAAACTGTTAGTGTGTTTCAGTGGGTGGCGTTTGAACATGTGACTTAATTTCACACGGACCTGAAATTTACAGCACATATACATAATCTGAAAGTGATATTTCAGCATGTCTTTCTATACGATTCGTGTGACGATTGTGAACGTAAATTCTTTTTTGTATTAAAAATGTGATGCAAGTATTGTCTTTGGATTTCATTTAAACCTTAAATTCTGAACCTAGAAAATGCACTTACGAACATTACATTCGGATATGGCACCATTCCCATAAAAGGTGCATATATTTTTCGCTGTTTTTCTTTTTCCTCTACGGAAACAAAAGAGCATCACATATCAAAAATGCATCTTATTTTCCTTTATTCTCACTTTTAAAGTAAAAAAATCATTTAAAATTCCCAATACACATAGAAATCGTATAAAAATGCGTGTCGAAATTCCTCTGTTCAGAAGATTGATAAATGACATAAAGTTCTGTCACGTGTGAAACGAAATCACGTATTCAAACTCTACCTGTTAGAAAATGGTATAAACCTTCGTTCGGAACTAATATTTGCAGATAATCGACTAAAAACCTAGAATATATAATTTGTTTCCATTGTAAATGACTGACTATATCTGTAACCTTAATTGCAGTTGCTTTTTATCGCAACGACCCAGATGCCTCAGTTATTTCCCAAAGAGTTGTGAGTTCAATACCAGTCTACAGCAGTGGTGAACTAAAAACATTGGAGTGTTGAGTTAAAGGGAAATAATTGAGACATCCAAAAGTGGTTTGGCACGTGTAACAACTAGAACAATCTAGCCCTGTAGACGAAATAAAGGGTTCAATTCGTAATTCCAACCACCTGAAGAAAGCCGGAGCGTAGGACGCTGAAAACGTTGTGAATATAGCAAGGAAAATGGGGATAACAGTCTGGATAATGTAAATAACGTAAATAAAAATATACTGGTTAAAAATTAAGAATATTTGGTTATGGTTGATCTTTGAAAACTTAAATGATTATTTTTATATCTCTTTTCTTTATTCTGCTTACAGACTATTTTAAAACGTTTATTTAACTGCGATCTCATTGGATAATCATTGCAAGGATAACTGGACTTTTTTTTTGTTTTGTTTTTACTTATTTTACGGCGATAATGCCACTAAGACGAAAAACATTACTGCGAATGAAAGAAAATGAAAAGATGTCAGTGAGGAGAATGGACAATAAGAGAGCAGGATTCCGGAAGACAAAAGATGGCGATTGACACTGCGTTTCAATTTTTGAAGTTCGTAGGAGGCTGGGGAGCAAGAAAACGGAGAGTGTTCAACAAGTGGAAAGTATGATGAAAGGAATTATCAGAAGAGAACTTACGGTTACAGCTAGCTATTTCAACAGTCATACCTAGTTGCCAATCTAGTAGTACGCTTAAATTTATGCGGTCGACGTACCAAGAAGGAAACTCATTAAAACAATTAGCATGTAAATATTTATAGAAAAGATAGGAAGAAGAAAATATTTATAGAATAGACAGAAAGATTTTTTCCTATACTAGCTGCCAACCAAGGCTAGAGAGCTTAGATTGCCCCACCATTTAACCTATAGATGGATGTTTTGAATTAAACGTCTTCTTTCTTCTGGACAAGTTGTCACACAAGGCTATAGGTACTAGTCTGCCCTGCTATTTACCCATAGCCGGGGGGTGGAAGAGATAGAATCATAACTTTTCCAAAGGTATTTTCACATCTGTGAATATAACGACTCTCTGATTCCCCAATCCGGGTCCTTGTCTATTCTCCCACTGTGCCTCCATAAATTTGTGAAAAGTTCCTGCTACGACACCATGAACCAATCTTCCGAGCAGCAGACCTAGCAATTGATTCAATATAAACATTATATAAATAAATAAAAAAAACGA
Organism: Acanthosepion pharaonis; assembly: GCA_903632075.3. NCBI lineage: Eukaryota > Metazoa > Mollusca > Cephalopoda > Sepiida > Sepiidae > Acanthosepion > Acanthosepion pharaonis. Next base: position 561,763 of record CAHIKZ030000738.1, read on the forward strand.
TATTATAAATTATTCTTTTCATATTTATGAATTTCTATAGATAATATCTAATTCGTATTGAGGTTGATGTTATATTAACTGGGTGCAGTGGGCAGTGTATTTCCCGAACAGTGAAATTAAAATCTACCGACCTGGAAGCCAACTAAGGCTGAAAAGTAATGCAAGACATGCATCTTTCACTTCCTGAACTCAATGTGATTGTCATTTGAGCCAACTGCATTTCTAGTCAGACGCACAGTTCACGACCCTTAAAGACATGTGACCAACCATTGCGCTGTCCACAATGGGAGGTGATAATTTCCATAGATCGACGTATGTCAATTGTCCATAACAATTCAATAATGGAATTGTCTCTTTCACACTTTAATGGCCCGTTAGATAATGTCACCCCAAGAATTTTGGCACCTCAGCAAATGGATAGCGACTTGGATTGAGAAACCAGAGAGCCGAGTTCGAATTCCAGTCGAATCCATTACATTCACTTACGTGCTAATACCCTTGGGAAAAGTGTGAATCCTCTTCTCCCGCCAGCTATGGGTAAATAGCAGGACAGACTGGGTTCTATAGCCTTGGATGACAACTGGTCTAGGAGAAGGAAAACTCTGAATTCAAAACCTGCGGAGGGTCGATTGGAACCCGGTGGCAAGTAGTGCACCAGGTCTCTGTATTCGGCCCTTCAAATAGTGTGGATGGTCCTGCACGAAAAGTTCACCACTATAATCAAATCTCATATGCTGTTGTCGGGCTGTCGGTTTCCTGGGAGCTGATCTGCTTGACACTCATACGTCGTATTCGATTGAAGAGTCGAGTATATATATATATATATATATATATATATATATATATATATATATATATATATATATATATATATATATATATATATATGTATATATATATATGTGTGTGTGGGGGTAGTTTATAGTTGTTCGAACGAGGGAAAAGTGTATATTTTAAAGAGAAAGAAGAAGCCTCAAACGTTTTTGGTTATAATGTGGAGTTTTTTTTATATATTATACTTTATTTTCCATATTTTTGTTAGACATTTTTAAATAAACATTCATCGCCTGATGAAGGTCACAAGACCCGAAACACATGCAACAATAATATGGAAAATAAAGTATTAATATATATATATTAAAAAATCCATATTATAAGAAAAAACGTTTGAGGCTTCTCTTTTATTTTAAAATATATATGCAAATTTCGTTGAAAACGACTGACAAATTGTAGTGATCGCATTTTTTTTATATAATTACTCATGTGTTTGCATAATTTTCCGTTTTCAGGACATAAATTATATAAAAATTGTCCAAGAGCTTTCGGCTATACTTTTGTCCGTTATCAAGGAAGAATTTTATTTTACTTTTAAGTGAATATAGGCATCGTTTTATGTATGTATCTAGCGATATAGCAATGTTTAATTTTTCAAACACAGTCATTGTGGCCGTGTTCATAGTTCATATTATTGAGTGTTGGCTTTTTCTTTTTTATTAATAATGTTTCCATTATTTTTAGCCTTTTTTTACATGTGGATGCTGCTATTATATTTGTATTATTAACGAGTATGTTACAGATAGAGATTGGTAGGTCTCCATATGTATTCAAATGAATATATATATATATATATATATATATATATATATATATATATATATATCATAATAATATTTTTTTGTTTAAAAATAGGATTCCTTCGCTACATAAGAGTTCTCATGTTTCAAAAACGAGAGCCGAAATATCCAAATAATTATTAAAATTATGTTGGATTGTGGTGTTTAGTCCCGTTTCATCTTCAAGCGAAATTTTAGGAACCTTTTCGGCTCTCGTTTTTGAAACATGAGAACTCTTATGTAGCGAAGGAATCATATTTTTAAACAAAAAATATTATTATAATATAAGCTCTACTTCTGTATGGAGCACTCTCTTCTTAAAAATAAAAACAAAAATTACTAAGGAACCCCGGATCATGCACCAAACATGTTTTTTTTCTATTTTCTGCATACCTATGCACTTATATATATATATATATATATATATATATATATATATATATATATATATATATATATATATTGCCTTCAGAGGACGAAACGCGTCGTCTAACTATAGTTTTTCCTCTTGTCTATTTATTCATTTTTTCCCTCACAGATACACTCTATCTGAAAATAATTGATATATATATATATATATATATATATATATATATATGTGTGTGTGTGTGTGTGTGTGTGTGTGTGAAGACATCTCATCTTCATAAACATTTACGTTATTTCCTGTGCCTTATCTTTAGTTAAGAAGTATATTTTGTTTCTTCCTAAATTTGATAAGTCTTATTTTTTGCTTACAGTCATGAAATGTTTTAAATTTCATGCAACTTCAAAACAAAGACGGCCATGGCTCTCCACAGTTTCATTTTACTTATTATTATTATTATTATTATTATTATTATTATATAATACTACCAATAATATTTAAGATATTTGGCTCTGTAGAGAGAAGAGATAACTTTGCCGAAATTATTCATGAAAAAGTAAAAAAAAAACAAAAAACAGTCTCGCCCGGATATTGTATTTTGCTCGCTGATTCCACTGTCCACGTCAACAATCGCCCGCCTCACATCAGTATTCCTTACAGTTCCAAAAAGTTTCAGCATTAGCCAAAAATTGTGAATGCGCTGTTTGCATGGGCTAACATTGGCAACACTGACACAAACACTAAACTGTCGCGATGATGATGATGATGATGATGATGATGATGATGATGATGATTGCGGGTGTGTCCTTTTGTGCGTGTATCGGCTGAGATATACGTTTATGCGAATAGACTCCCATCTAAAGGATTTCTTTTATTTGACATGAGCAAAGAGAAATAATGCGAGAAAAATACGAATGGTAAAGTTTAAAAATCCCTAATCATGCATTCGATTTAAACGTTAACAAAACCAATAAAATTACTTTTGATATTACCGTGTGTAACAAGGAAATTGTCCAAATCGTCTAACAGCAAAATTATCTATTTGTTACATGAAGCATTGAACCGTTATATCTTAGAAATGATTAAAGATAACTTACTGGAATTCTCCGAGGTTTTTACAACACTATTGGTATCCACTTTGAACACAAGTTTAGTTCTAAGTTGAAATGATGATCCCTCTTCCTGTCGTGATTTTCTGATCCAGTTTTCCTCTCTAATGTTTCCTCTTTTTTAAACTTATTCACCATTCTCTTGATGGTTCTTGAATGAAGTTTTGAAGATGGAAGCCACAGTATGAATTCTGGTACTATTACTGAAGGCCTGAATAATCTTTTTCCTCTCACCAATTCTCTGTCTAGCTGAATAACACAAAGGTTTTTTTTCCGTGATTCTTACGACAAATTGTGTCAAGAGAGCTAAATGTCTTCTCTGAAAACCTGTAAAAAAGAAAGAATAAGTTTAGCATTTGCTTCTTAGATATTAAACATTTTGCGGAATGGACAATTATCGCATGCTGTTACACGATTTGGAAATTTTTGCTGTTACACCCGGTATATTTTAGAGTATATTTTAGTTCGTCTTCTTTAAAATGATCGGCTATATATTCTAAACCTTGGATGAATTGTAGTTGCTTGATGACGCTTAAACAGCGACCTGTAGTTTGCAGTCTAGACTTTATCTACGCATGCTGCGTAAAATGGCTACCTTTTTACATACCTTTCTGTGAACCACGTCCAAGCACGTTTCTCGGGCAAATTATGCCAGAAAATGTGTAAAAGAAAAGAACAAGAACGAATTCATATGAAAAGTCCGTCTTATCATCTAATTGGTTTCTCGTACATTTAGTCGTTACAATTAAATCAGGTCAATTTAGCGAAATGTATGACGTCGACATATTCAATGACCCGAAGCATCTCATCATGGTGTCAAATCAGAAGTTTCGTCCATAGATTCAGACGAGTGTGGAAAGTAACACAGCTCTTTAAAAGAATGTAATGAATAGAAAGGTAATCAAGGAAAGAAAAAAAGACAAAACTAAACATTAATTAAAAAAAAAACAACAAAATAAATGATTGTCAGGAAAGAAGACATCTTAATTTGTGAACTCTTGGGAACATCAAAATAAAGGAAAAAATAATTGTCTGCTTAATGGAATAAAAGAAGAAAGAATGTTTGACAAAGAAAGTTCATTGGAATGGTTGTTTAGTTAATTTTATTTACCGGCATTTCTATATCTCTATGGATTATAGAATAGAATGATTATATGAAATCTAAATATATTTTAACACATTTTTTGGGATTTAGACAATGTATTGTTGGTCATTTTGCTATAAAATGTATTGTTGGTCTTTTTTTTTATAAATTGAGAGTGTTGTTAATTTTACTATAAATAGATATTTGTCTATATTTCTGAGATGAGGTATTGTAACTATTTACGCTATTTACATTATCAAGCTGTTGTCCTCATTTTTAATATCACACTCATGACGTTTCGGCCATTGTAAACACCGATCTTCTTCAGGATCTGTCTACATTTCTGAGATGAGGTATTGCAACTATTTCCACTATTTACATTATTCGCACTGTTTTTCTCATCTTTATTTTCATGTGCACGACGTTCCGACATATAAGGACATATGGGATTCACAAGGATACATGGTTCCACAAGGACACATGGTGTCTCCAAAGTTATATGACCCAGTGGATAAAAGCCTTGTTTTGTTTTACGGCATATCAACCTCAATGGGTTATTTAATGCCGACAAAATTTTTATTGCTGGTAATATTATTTTTCCTCAAAAATATATTTCAGGGAATATTTTTCCTTGGAGAAATCTATAGCTGCTCATATTTTTCAAAGAATGCATAACTGTTTGTATTGCTGGTATTTTTTTTTTTAAAGTATTGCTGATAATAATTTTTCCTTAAAAAATTATTGTCGGTAATAATTTTTTTATTACAGAGTATTTCTGGTATTAAAACCTATTTTTACACAAGTCTGAGTATTAACTATTTGTCCAAAGCTGGGACCCTAACAGGTGCTACCACCCGGGTCAGGGGGGACCTGGGAACACCAGCAATTTAAAGGTGCTTCCACGCTCCTCAAAACCTCCTGATCAGAGGCCTTGCTGCTGGATGTAGTTTATCGTCTTACCCAGGACGATCATCTGTGAGGAGATTAGCATTATCAGGGTATGTTAAAGGGAATTTTCAGGATCTTTAAAGAAGACTGTGACATGTAACAAACGTGTTTGTGTGCATGTAGATATTCGCCCAGCCTTCTTACCAAAGATGGATGTATTTTTGTTGTGGATTTCGAGATGAAATTCGGTCTCAAACGCAAGAATTAAATATAAGAAATTAAATGTATTTACACAATAATACAAAGGGTAATACTGTTAGTAAATCCAGGAACGCCATTAGTAGCAATATATATATATATATATATATATATATATATATATATATATATATATAGTCGAAGTAGGACTTGCTTAGAGTCTACGTGCTTGTAACTGTGAATTCTACAAGCGGTTACCTCACACTATTACTCTACCTACAGCTGAATCACAATCTCAGTCTTCTTGCTATCTCAATCTGACTCTCTCTGTATACTGACTGACTCTTATATGAAAAAGGGGAGGACCACATAACAGTTTTAAAGTGGGTGCATACTTATAGATATAGGCCAAGAGCAAAAATTGATTTTCTCGGACCCCATAACCACTATCACGCTAAAATTGGTATTACACCGACCCAACCTCTTTAGTGCGATGAGGGAGATGCTAAAGCAGGGTTGGAACCTCCTGGGCTGAGCAACCCCTCAATGGTTAACTCCTGTACCAGGTAAGTCTTTGCGTGTATGGATGTATGTGTACAGATAAACGCAGGTGCAATGTCCTGTCTACATTGTGCACTTGCAGTAATCCCAGGTTGTATACTGAAGTTGAAAACAAAGAGAAGGCTCATTAAGCGGACGAAAGTTATCAAACACCGCCTCCTCGTGTCTGTTATTAGCTGTCAGCATGTTTCAGCCATAGAAAGGTTTATCAAAAGCGATCACAACAAATCCGCCCCAGTAAGCTAGCGTGAGTATAATTCGCAAATTTGTTGAAGTTCGATGCCGAGAAAAAAAGCAATGGGAACATTAATCATATTTTGGCAATAGATGTTTCAGTTTTGTTGGCGTTATATCCTCCCCAAAATGTCTCACGGTCTTCCGTTATTCGTGCGAGGGAAGAGCATCATCTTTGGCCAGGCTTAACACCAGAACACTGAATTTTGTACACTCAGCATCTGACATCGATCATCATTTCAGGATTTCTGGCAAAATATCTATTCACAGACACGCGAAAATGTTTCGTCGTGAAGCCAAACATCTTGGCTCAGTTTTTACTGGCAACGTGAGAATCTCAAAGGGAAAAGACTGTTATTTATTCCTTCAGAAGTGTTATGCTTGGTCATCCAATAAACGGCTCTTGTGTTATACTAACAAGATTCATCTATCTATCTATCTATCTATCTATCTATCTATCTATCTATCTATCTATCTCAATCTGCTCCTATCTATCTATCTATCTATCTATCTATCTATCTATCTATCTATCTATCTATCTATCTCAATCTGTTCTTAACTATCTATCGCAGTATATTGCTTATGTATATCCGTATGTATCTATCGTGTATGTATATATGTATGTATGTATGCATGCATGCATCTATCTATCTATCTATCTATCTATCTATCTATCTATCTATCTATCTATCTTGTTTATCAAGGTTTGAAAAGAATGAGGTGGAAGATGCTAAGGTCAAGCGCAATCACCGTAAAGGTAATCTTGAAGCGCTAACTTCCACCCTAACCTTACAGCATGTATGTTGGTTATGTGGTAATTTTGCTCTTTTGAAGGCAGGTCTTTAAAGTCACCTTAGGTCTTATCAGGCTCGATCCATTGAAAGAAGCCTGCAGTCAATCCGTGCCTTCTTGTACATTCTGCCATATGCAAGTCAGCTTCTGGATTAACAAGACACATGAAAATTCACGTTGATGCCAGGCCTATTGGCCTTGGGGATCTCCATTTCATGTGCAAGATTTGCGCAAAAGTTTGTAAAAGTAAGGCGGGTTTAAAGTATCATCTGCGCTCTCATCTATCTATCTATCTATCTATCTATCTATCTATCTATCTATCTTAATCTGCTCCTATCTATCTATCTATCTATCTATTTTAATCTGAAAGTTATATAACAACCCCCCCCCTAAAAAATTATTGTGGAGATAGTCTTCCTCTGTTAAGTGACAATCACCATCTATCTTGTATGCATGTATCTATGTATCTATCTTGTATGGACGCGTGGCCGAGTGGTTAGAACGTCCGATTTCTGACCATGAGACCCACGGTTGATTTGTTATCGGTTTTCTCACTTAGAAAGTGACTGAAAACCATAGCACGCGTTGACCCAAGACTTGTGAGTGAAACTGGGTAGAGAGAACACTTGGGGGTCGTCGATAACTGAAGTCACCACAAGTCATCGTGACACGATCTCTTCCAGAATAGTTGCAGTATAAACCGCAGGTGGGCTATGTGGGTGTTGAACGAACACAGCTGTGCCTGAGCGAGCGTTTGAATTAGTAGACGGGTATCCTCGAATACTAGTGGTCAGCTATTATCTATCTATCTATCTATCTATCTATCTATCTATCTGTTATAGTGGAACACACCTATTCTATAGTTAATAGACTCACCCACTTATAATAAGTAGTAGTAGTAGTAGAAGTGGTTCAGGGAGTTGGTCAGTCAGTCGATGACGGACGACCGTTAGTCGGATACTAGAAGTATCAGCGACCACAACTAGATTACTCTAAGTTATACCTATTATATCAAGTTCCTAACGTTTTGTACGTCGAAACCTATTTTAGGACCGACTTAGTGCAAATACAAGTCTCCACTGTGAAACCACTACATAACACTATCTTAATCTGCTCCTATCTATCTATCTATCTATCTATCTATCTATCTATCTATCTATCTATCTTAATCTACTCCTATCTATCTATCTATCTATCTATCTATCTATCTTAATCTGCTCCTATCTATTTATCTATATTAACTAAATCTATCAAATCAATACACACTCAAATTGGTTAATCAATACTGAAGCGATTGCCATTCTGGGCTAATCTACGCCTTATGAAGCACATACATAAAACTTAACCAATTTGGGAAAAAATAGCTAAGCTAGCAGATCTCTGCAAATAACTTCTAAGACATAACACAAGAAGGAAACCAAAGAAGAGCAGCGATTACAACAACCGACTTTGAGTGTCTACGGTGTTCCAAACTATTTGTCGTCGGAGTAGCCTTGTTAAGCCATCTGACAATTCCTAACCAAATTCTTTCATTATTATATAATTTTCTGATTTTAGCCTATCTTGTCTTCCTATATTTATGATTCTGAATGATATTTGTCCACAATATATATTCTAGCCGTTAAGTAATTTAAACATTAGATTTGCGTTGGCCTGTTCTAATGTTTAAAATCGAGGGTCTCCCGCTTTTATTTGCTGTGCAAACTAAGAAAAAATTAAGTCACTAACCTGCTACAACGGACAACAAGTTTTATCAGTAACTAGCAGCCATAGCCAGCTCGTAGATCAGAAAAAGCGTTCAATTAGAATGGAGCAAAAACAGCATCATGTTTAGATGTAACAGAGTGTATTTTCTTCAATTACTTTAAAGTACTTTCATTAAAAAAACATTTTGAATTAATGCGGTTACTGATATAACAGAAGTCTGTATTTATTCAATGGAAGTGAAGGGGTAAAAGAGGCAACATGAAGAGCCACTCCAGACCACAATTATTTTGGAGTTTTTGAAATTCAGTTTGTCAATGTGCTACCAGGGATGTAAAAGATGATACATTCATAAAGCAGTTGTTAAGTTTGAGAAAATTGGTTGAAAGATCAATGAAAAATAAAAAAGAAACCAGTAAAAATCGCCATTTTTCGCTATTTATGTGGGTTTTCACTATACGAGTGGAATCAATTATCAAGTTAAATGACTTTAAACAATCAACATATTGTTGGCTACAAATTAATGAAGTTTCAACTGAATTGCTTGAAAATTGAGAGATTTTTATTTTAAAATTTGTGTAGAAATCGATTTGTGTTGAAAGCGATTTTTTCGTTTTTCGCGGTTTTTCACTAAACGCAGTGGTGTAGGAATAAAGGTGAGGTATCTTTGAGCTCGTCATGATGTACATAACCTACATACCGAGTTTGAATAAAATCGGACGAAAAAGTTGAATTTATTGATTTTTGATCGGCTTTATCGATTATTGATTTTTTTTTAAAATTATCAATTATTTTTTTTCGTTAAGAACGTATCTCTTACATAGTACAATGTAGTCAAAATCGGTTGGGTGGATCTCGAGTGAAAAGGTATCACACGGACAGAGAAACAGACACACATATCCCTTGTTTTATATATAGAGAAAGAAATACGGGAATTAGTTCCTGACCACTGACAATCGATTTTTCTCTGATTTTTCAATACAGTTGTTAAGTGAAACCGTTAGCAATACATTCTTATTATTGATGCAGTTATTAGCACACATTTCTACTTTTCGGTCCCCGTAAATTATGGAGAATCATTGGATTAAATCTATTGACAAGGATGAAAATAATATTGAAAAAAAAATACTCGTAAAAATATTATTATTAGGCAATTTCCCGATCACTATAATCTTAACCTTTTCAAGTCTAGGGTTAACCGTTTTCTTCTCCATTTATCCGTATAAACTATGCCTCTTCCTCTGTAACACTCTACCTCGAGTGGCTCCCGGGCCTGGTACAGGATGGACATCACTGTAAAATGTAGTCCTACTGATATACATTTATTTACAATATTTGCATGCGACTATTTTCCTCATCTTTGTTATTGTTATCGTCACAATGTTGCAAATAACAACAACAAAGATGAAGATAGTAGTCCGCCTGTAAATAAAGAAGCCCCCCCCTCATTCCAGAAATTCAGACCGATATACACTTACTTGCATTATTTACATTATTCAGACTGTTATGCTCATCTTCATTTCCATATTCACAACGTTTCGGCCTTTGAACGCTCCGACCTTTTTCAGGTGATTGGGATTTCGAACCGAACACTTTTTTTTTCATCTACAGGGGTAAATTCTTCTAGTTCTACATGCCATACCTCTTCTGGATGTCTCAATTATTTCCCTTTAACTCAATTCTCCAAGTTTTGATTCACCACTTCTCTGGCCTGGTACTGAACACACAACTCTTTGGGTCTAGTCGCTGGATCTAACCAATGTCTTTATCCACGAGACCAGGTGTCCTCGACTTGTGAGAGTTTATTTAAAGAGAAATAACTGTAACATCCGGAAGAGGCATGTCACGTGGAACTAGAACTAGCAACACCATATATATATTCATTTCTATAACAGTGTTTTCTTTTTGATACTCTTTCCTTAGTTCCCGACCAATTCCATATTTTCGTCATTTTTAATTCACAAATTAAATAGTGACATTTTACAAAGAATTATTTTTAGAACCATAAGTATGCATATACATGTAGCAACAATGTCTGAGTTTCAGGCCATATAACCAGACGGAGTCTATCCCTCTATAGGCAAGTTTTGAATTAAGAACTATCCTTCTCTTAGATTGGTTACCACTCAAGACAGTCTGCCTTGCTATTTAATCAAAATGCACTTGTCTTTCTCAGAACTTGAACTCTGCACGCTGACTGCACTTTTTTGGCGCTGATGACCTTTTGTGACCCGAATAAAAAGTAATACACTAAAAAAGTATTAAGAAACACGATAATTCCGTTAAAAAATAATGAAAGAAGAACTGAACTTCATATGTAATTTCTATCCTCCTATATGGCAGTGAATTCTCGGCAATCTTCTCCCAAATGAATAAAAGACTTGAAATGTGGCTCTACAGAAGGATGCTGAGAATACGATGGTCTAAATATGTGATTAACGAGGAAGTTTTGATGAAAATGGAAAGAAAAAGGAAATGTGTACTTAAAATCAGAAAGAGTGACTTGAAATTTCTAGGAATGATGGCCTGGAGAATATTAAACTCGCAGAACATTTTTAAAGGTAAGAAGAAAAGAAAGGTGTGTAAATGTTTAGCAGAACAGGTATTAGAAGACAAACTTTACTAGTAACTCTAAATGAAAGTAAGTTATGGAGAGCCAGGATCGGACACTGGACATTGAAGAAGAAGAAAATATTGTCAGCATATAGTAAAACCTGAAAAAATGGCAATAATATACAACGGAACTATTTTTTTCCTTTTCTTTCTGTTGCTTTCAGGTATTACTTTCTTACTCATGAGTCAATGAAATGATTTGTTTTCATTTGCTTAATAAATCCTATCTATAACACCATGATTTACGCAAGCAGGTTCATCATAAATTTTTAATTCACAAGAGCGTCCTGGATAAGACGATAAACTACATCCGCGTCCTGGGTAAGACGATAAACTACATCCGCGTCGGGGGTAAGATGATATACTACATCCAACAACAAGGCATCTGATCGGATGGGGTACTGTGAGGAATGTGAAAAAACCTCCTAATTTCTGGTGTTCCCGGGTGTTTCCTGACCCGGGGTTTAGCACCTGTTAGGGTCCCAGTTATGGGCAAATAGTTAAACCCCAAACTGGGGTCAAAACCTGTAAATATAGGTTTTAATACATGCACTACATTGCCAGCAATGAATTTTTGAGAAAAAATTTATGACCAGTAATACATTATTACCAGCATTACATTTTTGTAAAAAAAGGATATTGCCAACAATACATTTTTGAAAAAAAAAAAAAATTACCAGCAATACATTTTTGAAAGAAAAAATATTGCCAGCAATATAAACCTTGTCGGCATTAAATAATCCATTGAGGTTGATATGGTGTAAAACAAAACAAAACCAACTAATTCACAACAACGGAATAGTCATAAGAATGTCACTTTTTTTTTCTTTTTACGGGAGGCACGGTAGAGTAATGGATATCGACTCGGATTGAGAAATCAGAGAGCTGAGTTCGAATTCCAGTCGAATCCATTACATTCGCTTACATGCTAATACCCCCTGGCAAACGTATGAATTTTCTTTTTCAACACTACCATTTATGGGTAAATGGCAAGAAAGATTGTGTTATACAGCCTTGGGTGGCAACCGCTCTAGGAGAAGGATAAACTCTGAATTCGAAACCAGCCTGAAGGGGGTTGGACTCAGGTTGCAGTACATGTGGTGCCACTGCGATTCGATTTCTTTTTCAGTTTGGCTAAGTCTTCTTCATGCCAAATTTCCCAAAAGGTTTTTGCCGTATCGTTGTTTCTTTCCCAATTTGGTTATGCTTTGCGTATGTGTTGCGTAAGGCCTAGCTTAGCTAAAAATGACAATCGCTTCCGTACTGTGATTGATTGCGGATGGCTTGAACCCCGTGTTCGTTCGTTCCTGAAAGTGATGGATTGGTATCTGATGAATCATTTCCTACCTTCCAATGATTTTCCCAAAGACAAAACTTCGCAAGCATGCCGCTATTCTATCGCTGTTTCTATGACATGAATTCTGACGAGCTGCATTTCTTAGTTCCACCAGTTCTGAGCTACGCAGATGACCGACATGCTACGCGTATAGGGACATAATCGTTCTCATACCCTTCATCTTTATCTCAGTTAGAAAGATTTTCCACTTAAACCGCTTCTTCCCGAGAATGCTACTTCTGAAACAGACTCCAGAGAGAATTTTTTCCCTATCATTATAATCTTAATCTCTTCAGATTTAGAGTTACCTCTTCTATATAACCTCTTAAACAACACTTCTTGTTATACACATACAATATCATTAAGTAAATCTCTAGATTGAGTGGCGCTTAGGGCTTAATTTAGGAGAATGTTAGTAAAAAAAATACAACTTTTAATACGAGATTCCCAGAAGAGATAAATGTTGAAAGATCGCCGCTCCCAGATTCCTTAGTAAGAGTGATCTCCACTTTGTGATGCGTAGCTGACCAACACTTTGAGTTTCGTTCCCCTAATTTCCCAGTCTTTTTTGCTTCTTCCAATAAATTATGCTACTGCTACTGTCCCCCTATGAAAGATTATGAGTAAAAAAAAAAAAAAGAAATCTATAGAATATTTTCCGTCGTACTTCGTGATGCAGCGTTGGGAGCGTGAAGAATTGCCGACAGACCACAAGAAATTTAAAAACCACACCAAACGCAACATATTAAAACATTTCCCAGAAGATTGTGCAGCATCGCTATTGTTTTCAGCTTGTCTAAGTTTTGCGCATTTTAAATTTCCCAGCACCATTTTTCACCAGTTCAGACCTTTACTGCTAGAAGCACGTGATGTTAGTTCCAAGGTCGCTCGCCGTCTATCTTCCTTATCTAATCTTCACTAAGTGGTTCAGATTTCAGGACGTGCATTAAGATTGAGATGCAAACAACTCGACAGACTTTGCACTTGGTGACAAGTTTGATACCTCTCTCGACCCAAATTCGGCTTCTCGCGGAATCCAAAGAGATTTCGTCGAATACGACAGACAGTCAAGGATGATGATGATGATGATGTGTTGACTTCTTTTAACCATCCCTACCCAACACCTCATTAATCATTAGTATATCAAATTAATTCCTATACATTGAGTAATTTTCAAGTCTTGTACTGGGTGAAATTTAGTACGAAATTAGATAGTCTAGTTTCCTCCCTTTGTAAGGGTAATGCCTAAAAATAATTGTACGGATGAAGGCGTTCAGTTTACAGCTAGAAATGAAACCCGGTACGAACATATACGAAGAAACGGATTTTAATGTTTTCACAGCGATAGAGACTTAGAGAATACCAGGAGCAAATGCAATGGACGCTACGTTACGTATTGACTCATATTGATTAAACGACTGTGCAACTTTGTTTGATCTAAAACGAAAAGCCGATTACATTCCATATCCTCCAATCAACAGTGAGGTGTATGGACAGAAAGTCATGACGTTCAATTTGCTATAGTTTTCCCGACCTTCTTTGCTTTCCTTCTTGTTTTGAAATGTTCTCTTCACTTAATTTATACATACGACTACAAACGGCAATAAAACCTTTGTTGATCCAATAACAAGGCTTTATGCTAATCCCATGGAACGGATGGAGAGATAAGTTAAACAAAGAAAAGTTAAGCACAACAAAAAAAAGAAAAAAAAGCACACCACGATACGGTTACAAGTTATATAAATAATATTTTATAAGGTTTAACTTGAAATAAAATAAATTTAAAGTAAGCGATGGGAGAATCCGATTAAAAAGGCGACACCGAAATCCAAATGCATTTTTGATTAGCAAAAGATGCATTTCAAAAGATAACCACTATTATGAAATCGGGACATTCCGGTAGAAATCGGGACATTCCGTTAGAAATCGGGACATTCCGTTAGAAATCGGAACATTCTGGTAGAAATCGGGACATTCCGGTAGAAATAAATAAAACAGTGCTGAACAGTTCTGTATGGCAGTGAATGCTGAACAAAAGTGATGAAGAGAAAACTGGAGACAACAGAAATTCAGTTCTAAAGAATGCTGAGAAAATTCCATTCCTGGAGCTCGAAGCAACGAAGAAGTCTTTAGGCAAACAAACAAAATGTCCAGTTATACTTAGAATTAGGAAACATCAGCTGAAATATAATAAAGTCGGAGGGCTTTGGGATTTTGATACTAACAGGGCGCATTAAGGGCAAGCGTGAATGGGGCATGCAGAGGGTACCTACATTTGTTTTCGCTTTTTTTTTATCGAATTTACCCCAAACAAAGTCGTAAAGCCCCTAAGACACAAGGGATTACTGAGCGTGAAAGAATAAGATAAAAGAGAAACATTATTAAGGAGCGAGAACAATAATAGAAGAGGAATCAGGAAGGCATTACGATTGGCAGTGCATTTAAATATTTGAAGATCAAAATTAATTGACGTACTTGTGTGGATGGATTGTGGAACAGAGACCTGGAGGCTTGGCAAAAGGATCAATTTTGTTAAAGGCTACAAAGCGTATGAGGTTCTAGGGGACCATGATCGCCCACGTCCTGAAGGGATGCTGCACACAGAAGAAGGTGGAATTTTTTTCTGTTGGTTTCATTATTATTTTTTTTTCTAAATTTTGCACAGTACAAAGCTTGCGGGGTTTTTTAATTAAGGGCTTAGAATTAAAATGGTAACGCTAAATGAATTATATGATATGAATGGAAGAAAAGGCGCTAGGAATATCGGGGGGCATATATAGCAACTGGACTTTGACTTGAAGATGTTACGATTAAAATGTTAAGCAAATCACCTACGCAGGAGCCGAAATTGCAGTTCCTGGGAAAACTTTTTTTCTGCCTGTCTTAACTGTAAAGGTCTGAACTAGTTCAACTGAAGAATGGAGCTCATTTGCCATAAAAATTGAATTAAGGCACAGACAGACTTGCAACCTTGTCGGAAAGACGTTGTAAGTTAGAAAATAGGTCTATTTCCACAAATTTGTGCAAATGATATTGAACTCTGCCAAACTGGAAAGTGAAGATTTAGCAAATCCAACTCAGATATAGAGGCAATATTCAACTAAAAATGTTAAGATAAAGAAATGAAAAACATATGAAATGCTGGTGGCAAGAATTGTCTGGAAATAATTTCCGAAATAGCAATCGACTAAATGTATTTTGTTCCGAATATAACTTGAATATATTAACACACACTGTGGAATCATTTCTTTAAAAATTACTGAGTAATTAGATTTCAAAACAATGTCCATCTAAAGTTATATAAACTAATTCTTTATATTCTATGATGTATACAATCGCTTCTTATGTTTTATTTGGCTATGTAAATATTTGTTAGACAACCATAGAGAATTGGACTTCCAAAGAAGAATTTGCTAAGTTAGCATATTCATATTACTTGAAGAAAATGGTCTGAACTACACTGACGTGCCAAAAGCAATTAATTTGTTTTTTATGGGTTATCAACACTTACAAAACATATTTTGTGTTATAAGAAAAATATTGTTTTGCGAGTTAATATTGCATAACAGACTTTTTGGATGAAAAAAATATTGATTTTCCAGAAACAAGTCCGACGATATAGGTGAGCGAAGAGATGGACTAATACCTTTCCCATGGTTATTTGGAGGTACGTGAATTTAACGATCGCAACTTTCTGATTTCTGATTGGGATTAAAGATTGTATTAACGTATGGAACAGACAGTCACCACTCGGCGTTAATTTCAGCTTACCCTTTTAGATTTACACACCGTCTATCCCTGGTATTGAGTACTTTTACCCATAAATATAGCAAAACTTAAAACTCCATTCCTACCACGCACACACACACACACACACATATAAATATATATATATATATATATATATATATATATATATATATACAGAGAGAGAGAGAGAGAGAGTGAGAAAGAGAGAGATAGATATGTATGGGTATGATAAAAAAACATACCTATACGCACGTATATTTACCTGTACATATATATTTCTTACTTTTTTGCATGAATCTCCGAATCGTGCTATCGACGTTTAATATTGATATTAATATATATATGTATGTATGTATGTATGTATGTATGTATTAAGGAGAGTACTCGTGGTTCGTGGGGGCACAGTCCTATGGGTAAAAGAGAAACTCGGATGAGTTCCACCACGGAATATGTGATCGAGCGGCGCTATATCGAGTCTAATTCCTTACCTCTTCGTCACCGAGGCCTGATATCGTAACTGTCAGGGTTTCAATTCTCGGTAGTGGATGCGCACTGCTGATGAGTCCCAAATATAGGACGAAACGGACGTTCAGTGCTTTCTGCGTTCTGTTGAGGTTTCTTCTAGACTCGTTGAATTACTTTTATATATATATATATATATATATATATATATATATATATATATATAGTTGTTTTATTCTGCATCCTGACTTCTAGAGTTTCGTCACATCACTCAGGATATCTCTCTCTCTCTCTCTCTCTCTCTCTCTCTCTCTCTCTCTCTATATATATATATATATATACACACTGAAATCGCACTACTGTAACTTGAAGACATGGAAATACCCAGCCATATATCAATTGTGCTCTGAGATCTCATGAATCATTGATAACAACGGCTCGGTTGACTATGGCTACGCACTATAAGTTATCGGATATCGAACGGAGCATGATTAGAGTGCCAGACAGATGGAACATTCCATTTAGGAAATTGTGGTGATGTCTGTTATCATTTGATCTATCTTGTTATGTGTACACTGGGGATCGCTGATCGAAGGCATTGCCATCCACTATGGAGAAGCCAGTGGACAAAACGTCTAGTCTGTTTGTTTCAGCGACAAAAAAAATCCACAAAGACACTTAACGCCTTTTATTCTTTGACTTAAACTAGACGATATATTTAAAAAAAAAATTATAATTTAGGCTCTACTTTTGTATCGAGCAGTGTTTTTAAAAATAAAAACAAAAATACTAAAGAACTTCGGATTATTTATCTAACGAGTTCTTTCATATATATATATATATATATATATATATATATATATTTATTTGGTTGGATAGATTTGAGTTTGTGACGATCGCTAAAGCGTGAAAGATGTTAGCTCTATCTCTTTCTAATAAGTACCGCGCATATAATATATAAATAATTATACATATATATATATATATATATATATATTTATTTATATTTATATACACTTTTTCACACACACACACACACACAAACACACATATATATATATATATATATATATATATATGTGTGTGTGTGTGTGTGTGTGTGTGTGTGTGTGTGTGTGTGCCCTGAAAAAAATATCTTGGTTGAGCTCTCTGGGTAGGAAGTGTGGGTTTGTAAACAGTAATTATTACTGCTAATAATGCAAGACTCTTCGGTAAATCGAATCGAGTTCTCTCAGTCAGTGTGTGTTTATCTAAAAATAAACACGCTTAAATTCACCTTGATCGCTGCCGTGCGCTAACGGCTTAGAGGTAGAATCCCCGACTGACGTCAATTCAGTCGGATTTCGATCCTCGCTAAAGAGGTAACCGGACGTCTGGCCACACTGATGCGGCGTGATACATCGAAACAGTCTGTCTGCGGATGACTATATATATATATATATATATATATATATATATATATATACCGGTTCTAACCGCAAAAGTGTCAAATCCTTTAACAGCATAATTCTCCATCTCACAAAATGCTTAGTATCTTCAAAAAAACCCCAAAACTAATTGAATTTCGTTTTTCCAGGTTTTCAGATAAGACGTTTAGCCATCTTGACAAAATTTGTCGTAAGAATCGCTGAAAAAGTTATTCAACTAAAAAGTGAACAGGTTAAAATCGTTTTGTGTCAGCTTCATGGTCTTTCTAACTGAGCAATGCTGGGAGGAAAACTATCATTCAGACTTTCAGTAATGGTACCGACATATATATATATATATATATATATATATATATATATATTTGAACTTTATTTCAATACTTTATAAGCTTCCAATGCTAAGTTATGATTAAATAAATATGAACATGTAATTTTCGTTTATTTTCGATTTCATCACGATTTTTCTGTTAAGCCTGGAGAGTACATTCTTATTTTTTAAATTAAAGTCAAATAGGGTTATAAAAACCTCGGAGAATTCCAGTAAGATATCTTTAATCATTTCTAAGATACAACGGTTCAGAACTTAATCTAACAATTGGACAATTTTGGACACGATTTGTACAATTTTGCTGTTAAACCCGGTATATATATATATATATATATATATATATATATATATATATGTTGAAGCTTGAGTAAGCATGGAATAATAATAATACAACACAAAATGTACGTAACATAATGTATTGAAACAATGAAAAAAGGTACACAATATTTACAAGTAGTTTTGGTATATTCTTGGGAAGACTGTTCCTGCAGAATGGGTTGACTAAGTCGCAGTCGGCCAGAGTCTCTGGATTCGATCTCTTAATCTTCCGTCGTCTTCCGGTACCAACCCATATTTATATGGTCGGTACTCCACTTATGTAAATTAGGTGTATCATACACAACAATATATATATATATATATATATATATATATGTTATGGTCCGGTTCCTTGTACCACAGTGATAGTCGAACACCGGTATGGAATGACACAGATATATTACTGTTGAAACTTCACTAATGCATGGAATAATAATGCAACACAAAAATGTACTTAGAACAAAATGTATTGAAACAAGAAAGTGTACACAATATTTACATATAGTCTTCTGTATATTCCTGGTAAGACCGTTCCTGGAGAATGTGTTGACTGAGTCGCAGTCGGGCAGAATCTCTGGTTGAATCTCTTGATTCCTCCCTCTCTTCCCGGTACCAACCATATTTATATAGTCGGTACTCCACTATGCAAATTAGGTGGATCCTACCACAACAATTACAAACAGGAATATATACAGAGAAGTAGAAGTGTTAGTCTGAACAATCAGGTTTAGTAGAGAGAACAATGTAGTCTCGACCAGTATCACTATTCCAATGTCTTGCAGTAATTGTCTGAACGCGACTCTGTTTCGGACTGCCTCTGACTCGACTCTTGACTCGACTTGAACTACTCACTCCACTTGAACTACTGACTGAGGCGCAGTATTTATCAAGTATGGAATATTCCATTATTATCATTATGGGTAATATCCCATAACACCTCCGAAGCTTTTGCGTAGCAGGTTTTTTTTTAATATTTTTTTTTCTTTGGATCTATTTCAAAGGTTCCTTGAATTTTCTTTTTCTTGACGATTTTCTTGTTATTGGCATTGTTTGCGGTCTTTTTATATCGAATGTGTCGGAAATCGTACCCAATACCTCTTCTTGAGGTGGACCGTTAGCATCCTGTAATGGTCTCTTCCTTATTTGGTTTACGTGTCTTCTGTGTGAGAATTTTTTTCCTTGCACTATGTACATCATATTACCAATTCTTTTCTCAATTATACCTTGCTCCCAGTAAGAGGTATTATTTTTATATGCCTTAAAAAACTTTTTCTCCTGGGAGAAATTTTCTTTTTGGTGCTTAGGACTGTGTTACTTGTTTTGTTTTACTTGGTAGTTCTGTTATATTCTTCGGAACTGGCATTTTTTCTATTGCTGTAGACCTTTCAGGGTCTGGTCGTCTACCTTCTTGATCTATGATATGGCCAAGGTATTTAATTTCCTTCATGAAAAAATCACACTTATTTTCTTTTACTTTGAATCCATAGCTTTGAATTCTCTTAAAAACTTCTTGTCCATGTTGACAGTGTTGTTCAACGCTTTCGCTATTAATCAATACGTCATCCAGGTATGCAATTGTGTAGTCTAGTCCGGCAAGCATCGTATCCATTGTCTGTTGGAATATAGCCGGCGTGACCTTAATTCCAAATGGTAGTCTTTGGTATCTGTACAATCTCTTGTGTGTATTTATGCATAGAAGTTTTGAACTTTCTTCATCGACTGGAATTTGCAGGTACGCCTCACTTAAATCAATTTTTGAAAAATATTTTCCGCCATTTAATTTAGTGAATACTTCTTCTGGACTGGGTAGAGGATAGTGGTAGCCCTTTATTGCTACGTTCAAACCTGTAGAAAAATCAGCACAAACTCGAATTTCTCCTGATTTCTTTTTGACGCAGACCATCGGAGAAGCCCATTTGCTGTACTCTACTTTTTTCAATATGCCCGTATTTTCGAGTCTAGTTAATTCTTGGTCATTTTTTTCTATTGACGCAAACGATACGCTCTTTTTTTCTTGAAAACAGGTTGAATGTTTTCCTTTATTTCGATATTAACTGCCATTTTCTTACATCTTCCGAGACCTGCCGAAAATACTTCGGGGAAACTCGTTTTTAGTTTTCCTTTTAATTTGTCTGTCTCGGTTGATAAGCTTTTTACATTTTCGCAGTACGTACTAATAGGTCAATCCCACAATTCGAATTTTTGTATCCAGTCTGTCCCGAATAGGTTTTCGGTATTTCTTAAGACGTACATTTTTAGTTTTTTCGTCATTCCATTAAATGTTACGTTTGTAATTACTTCACCCTCGAATTTTATATTTCTTCCCGTAACTGACAGGTTTGTTCAGTTTTCTCCATGTTTGTAGGTTTATGATAGTTAAGCCTGAGGCAGAATCCAGCTGTAACCTAACTTTTCTGTTTTGCATTTCAACTTGTACATATTTTCTTATATTCGTCTCATCTGTTTGGTCGGTCCTCGTAATTCTTATTCTGCTTTTGCTTTCTTTTCTATACCAACAATGAGAACTTTTGTGGCCAATTTTGTTACATGATAGACAAGTTTTAAAACGATATGTACTGCCTTTAAACCAATGCCAAGACCCACAATGATAGCATGGACTGGGTGGTAGTGTTTTATGTTGATTATAATGAGAAAATTTTGTTTTACCTGTTCTTGAGTCGGGAAAATCGGTTCGGTTTGTTTGTGAGGAGGGAAAATTTGTTCGCCTTCGTACTTTGCGTACGTGTGCTATGACAGCTTGTTCTATGTCTTTTGAGTCTTTCTTCACACTGATGCATCTCTGGTAGTCTTCGGCTAGTTTTTGGAGTGTCAGATTTTGTTCACTCTCCAATTTAGTAAGTATTCTGCGTCTCATTTTCGCGTCTTTGGTTGAAACCAGGCCTTCGGCGTAAATTAAGCATTTCAAATTGTCCGCGCTGAGTTCCGATAATTTGAAGTCGTCACAATATTTGTTAACAATGGATGCGAAAGTTATGTAATCTTCGCTGTCCTTTTTTGTAAGGTTCAAGCATTTCCATCTTTTATGGAATAGTGGAGTATTATGGCTGAAAAGTTCCGTTAGCAGTTTTCTGGATTCTTTGAACGTTAACTCGCTTGTTTTTCTGGGGAGGATATAATCTACGAATTTGGTATATTCGCCTGTGCCTAATTTGCTTAGTAATAGGCGTACTTTACGTGCGTCTGACCAATCTTTGCAGTCAAAATCATATAGATCTTTGTACCTTCGGAAGTAATTTGCAAAAGTTTTATCTTCGTTAGGTGCGCACTTGAAATCTTCCATATTACTCCAAATAGCGTCTTGTGAGAGAACTGTTTCGTTCTCGGATTGTTGCTCTTTATTTGTCATTGCAGGTAACAATAATTCTTGCAATTCCAGATGTTTCTGTTCGTACCTTCGTTGCTGTTCAAATTGGATTTTGATAAGTTCCATAATGGTTGACTTAAAATCTTCCATGTTAACGTATTTTTTTAATTTTTTTTGTAACCTGATATTCTGTAGCCTATGCACGCAACAACAAAAAACAAACAAACAAACAAACAAACTTTCCTTTGTTGTCACTTATTATACGCGACGGATAGCAAAAAAGAGAGAGAGTTGGTTTCTTCGTCGCCACTTGTTATGCTGTGACGAACGAATTTTTTTTTTCTTCCACCGAATGAATTCGAATCTTAGTCGCCACTTGTTATGGTCCAGGTCCTTGTACCACGGTGATAGTCCAATGTAGAACCAATAAAGAAGAACTCGAACACAGGTATGGAATAACACTGATATATTACAAACAGAAATATATACAGAGAAGTAGAAGTGTTAGTATGAAGAATGAGGTTTAGTAGGGAGAACAACGTAGTCTCGACCAGTATCACTATGCCAATGTCTTGCAGTAATTGTTTTGACGCGACTCTGTTTCGGACTGCCTCTGACACGACTCTTGACTCGACTTGAACTACTGACTGAAGCGCAGTATTTATTAAGAATGGAATAGTCCATTATTATTATTATGGGTAAGATCCATATATATATATATATATATATATATATATATATATATATATATATATATATATATATATATATATATATATATATATATATATATATATATATATATATAACAAGAAACAATATGATATTACCAGTGATAGTGATAGAATTCTAGTAAGATAACTTTAATTATTTCTAAGATACAACGGTTCAAAACTTAATCTAACTATTGGACAATTTTGTTGTTACACCTGTGTACATACACACACACACACACATATATATATATATATATATATATATATATATATATATATATATATATATACACACACACACACACACACACATATATATATATATATATATATATATATATATATATATATATATTATATATATATATATATATATATATATATATATATATATAAAACAAGAACCAGTATGATATTACCAGTGATATAGGTGCCATTTCTGCTATGGGAGGAGAATTTGTTTCTAGAGATATTGTGGAACAAAACCCTTCCGCAATACTATGGATCGTCTGGATGAACATGTGTTAATCCAGACGATCCATAGATATTTTGATCCAGATATTTGGATAAATGTTCAACATGTTTATGGAGCCTTGGAATCGTCAGTGCTGTTGTTGTGTGAACTGTGTAGGCATGACTTGAATATATATTCTGTGGTCTGCGACTGTTGTCTTCAAGAGAACCATGCACAAGAGCAAATTTTGGATTAAACAGGTACCGCTAACATGATGATCCTATCATTGTTTATTAATTATCACGGTGAGTGAAAATTACATTAACACTAAGCAACACTTTTGGCGATGATAAATTCTTACACCAGTTCCTTCTCTGTTCGATAATACAAGTTATATGGTAATTCGAAATAAGTTCATGCTAACAATCAATGATTATTTATTCACAATTTTGATTGTAGATACGTCTATTGGAAATCTCCTTTCCACAACCTTTATCTATACTCGACAATGAAATTTAAAATAAAATAACGTAAGAAAAAAATTATATTTCTTTTACAAGGCAAAAAAGAAATAATTAAAAATAAATTCTTTATGGGAGTGATAAAAATAAACTAAGAATAAAGTCACAGTTTAGCGTCACCTCACAAATTGGGAAACAGATTAAGTGAAGCCATAAGCCACAAAACAACACGATATCCCACAATGTAATACAGCTAAGACTAACAGAAGAATAAACTTCGATACTAAAATCTCAAAAAGACAATAAAATTGCAATGCTGATATTAATCATACCAGTTACAGCTTATTAAATAGTGAAAATCAGTCAGCATACATTGCCTCAGTATCTGTCTATATTTCTGAGATGATGTACGCTATTTACATTATTCGGACTATTGAGCTCATCGTTGTCGCCATATTTATTACAACGTTTCGGCCGTTATACGCTCCAGCCTTCTTCAGGTGGTTGGAATGTCGAACTAAACCCATTATTTTGCTCACTGTAGTAAACTGTTCTAGTTCCACGTGCCATGTTTAATGGATGTCAATTGTCAGTTATCTCCTGTTAATTCCCCTCTCCAAGTTCTCCACTGCCTTAACCGGGTATTGAACTCACACTCTTTGATATCCTGATGTATACACAGATGTCCTCAAGGACACATGGAACAGTGGATAAAGGCATTGGTTAGATCCAATGACAGGACCCAGTGAGCGAAATGAAGGGTTTAGTTCGACATTTCAACCACCTGAAGAAGGTCGAAAGGTTGTAATAAATATGGCAACAAAGATGAGGACAATAGTCCGAATAAAGTAAATAGCGTACATTCCATATTCTACACTAATGAGCTAAGGTAGCCAACTTTTAGTGATGTAAAGATCTGCTCTACAGCTAGGCACTGCAATAAGGCATCAAATTAAATTAGTCCGGAGCAAATACCGTAGACGGTCAAAACGATGGCAGTAATAACGGCCTGAGGTATCAGCTCCTAAGTCTGTCGGAAAGTGGTGAATAAAAATTACTTTGCTCGTCTTAGTAACGAATTTGCCGATGAATCTCTGCTCAATCACATTACTTCCACAGGAATAACATGGAAATGGTATTTCCATTTTATAGTCAATAAAACTTTAGGAAAAATCTATAACAAAGTGAGAAAGGTTTTCGTTTGACGCGTTTTATCCTTTAAGACTTCATCGGACTAAAGTGATGTTCACGTTGATGTAACTACATGTGTAGAAAAACGACCGACCTTCTTTACACTAACTGAGCATAGAATCGTTCATTCGTTATGAGTGGAGCGCCTGATGATAGGCGGACGGTCGCAAGGAGTAGCGTTGAGTCGTATGCATTGCCGCACTGGACAACGATAATTGCTGTTATTGTATTATTAATCTATGTCTCTCATGTGACTAAACCTTTTCTTCACTAATTCCTTACCATATTATTAATCAGAAAATACGAACATTTGTTTTTAAATATATGTTTTGTTTACATAGAAACCAAATGAAATCGGTTAGACTTTTTAAAGAAATACCACAAGCGATAAAAACATGTAGAAAAAAGAAAAAAAATAATTAAATGAAATCAACTTGACAACGTACCTAGAACATATATCTTAAAAGAAAATTAAATTTAAAATTTTCAGTGTCCCCTCTTCTTTATACGCATGTGTAAGCCACATCAAATTAAACATCCCTTTTTTTTTCGATGAAGTCCAAAAGGAAGAAACGCATCACATTAATACGATATATAAAGAGAAATTCTCAAACATATATATATATATATATATATATATATATATATATATATTTGAATAAAAAACAGATCACGTTAAGATTCCATGTAATAAGCTATTTCACCATAACCCCTTTAACAGGGTTCTGGATCATCAGACTTTACTTCCAAAAGCTCTGAATTTTACATTGAGCTCTCTGGATATCATCCTCCTCGGATTACCTAAGTTTGCATAAACTATATATATATATATATATATATATATATATATATATATATATATGAAAACGGTATATATATATTTTATATATATCAAGAACACTTTTAGAAAAAATATGACAAATTGTAAAAGATTTCGTGTAGCTTGTTTTATCTTTTAGGACTTCATCGGACTAAAGTGATGTTCACGTTGATGTAACTACATGTGTAGAAAAACGACCGACCTTTACACTAACTGAGCATAAAACCGTCAATTCGTTATGAGTTGAGCGCCTGATGATAGCCGGACGGTCGCAAGGAGTAGCGTTGAGTCGTATGCATTGACGCACTGAATTATGGTATTTGCTGTTATTGTATAATTAATCTATGTCTCTCATGTGACTAAACTTTTTCTTCACTAATCTGTTGAAGACAGGATATTAAACCTGAAGTTTCTTTTTTCAATATGCGTTTTAGGTATATAATTTGGTCGACTTCATTTAGTTTCTTTTTGTTTTTTAATCTCTTTTATCACATTTCTTATTAAATATCCTACATTGTCATAAAAGAAAAAAATATTTTTAATTATTTCACCCACAAGCCAGGCAATAAAAACGAAAGGGGTTACTGAGTGTGAGAGATTAGGAGAAAAAGAAAACATTTCTAAAGGAGAGAACAAGAAAAGAAGTGTAATTAAGAAGACATGAGATAATGATCGATATTGCATTTAAACATTTGAACATTTAAACATTTGAAGATCAGAATTGACTAGAAATCAAGAAGCCGGAAGACAATTCCACAAGGTAGAAGAAACTTTTAGCATAGAATTTGCTACATGTAGCCATTTCAACTGTAAAATGATGAGACCTTACCGCCAATCAAGTACTGCGCTTAAATTCATAAAGTCTAGGTACCATAGAGGAAACTCTTGCTGTGAAAATATTTATGAAAAGAAGAGAAGGAAGGAACGTTACGGCGGTGGAAAAGGGAATGAAGCCTTGATGCCAGGTCAGCACAAATAAAATTGCAGATTCTTATTTGAATTTTATCAAGAATTCGCCCTAGAAAGGTGAAATGTAAGAACCTTGACGTAAGTTTACTGTGGAATATCAAAGATATATAATAAATATATAAATATTTATATAAATATTAAAGAACTTTGTATACATTTTTGTCTAAGTAAATAGCTTACTCTTTTAATTAGAGTATCATTTGTAAATCAATATTATTGTCAGACTTATTACGATGACCAACTAACCACTGAGTTTTGTTCTTGATATATAAATATCTCTATATCGTTTTCCCATACAATCAGGAGACCCAATGATGTGGCGTTGAGCCAAGATAAAACTAGCTTAGTAAAAAGAATTCAACTAAAATAGAGAAAGCCTGTCTCGGTAATATTTTAACGTCTGAGTTTGTGCCTTTCCTGTTCAACTACTTTACTTTTGCAAGAGGAAGGCGGTTATGAGACTCTCTAAAGCAGACATCTCAACAGTTTCAATAGAGCTTAACTATATGAACAATTTTTTTTTTTACTAATTTGCATATCCTATTCGCGTTTCTGCTCGCGAGAATAGCCGCTACGCTTACATCCGATTGAAGTCCATGTTCACAATTCTGTGGCGGCAGCTTTTACTTTCTCACAAATGACCTTGGGAAAATATAAAGATATCTCTTCTTAGTCATACTTCGCCAAGTTATGAAGCTCTATAGCCTTGGTTGGTAACAAATCTAAGAAAAGAAAAATTACTTGGACATGAAATCTCCTCGCAACTGAAACTATAGATCCACAGACAAGCGTATCGTGTTCTATACGGAGTTTACAGTTTCAAGCAGAAGAAAGAAGTGTTTTTTAACGGTTCTTAAGGGTAAATGTTTATAAAATTTATAGACTAAATGTTGTGGATTCCGTGATGAAATTCGGTCTCCAATGAATGACAAACGCAGGAATTAAATATAAGAAATAAAATGTATTTACACAATAATACAAAGGGTAATACTGTTAGTAAATCCAGGAACGCGATTAGTAGCGATAACATATAGATATATACAGTCTTGAAGTAGGACTTCCTTAGAGTCTACGTGCTTGTAACTGACTTCTACAAGCGGTTACCTCACACTATTACTCTACCTCCAACTCAATCACAATCACAATCACAATCTCAGTCTTCTTACTCTATCACTATCACTCACTCCCTCACTGACTGTCTAACTCTGGGTATTTAACGACAGCAGTCCAAGTAACACTGGTAGAGTCCACTTATATGAAAAAGAGGAGGACCCCATAGAACTAAAAAACTTCTAATTTTTTCTCGATTGTGGTAATAATAATTTACGGGTATAATCTTTAACAGAAAATTAGTTCTCAACTTTGCATCTATGCTGGCAACACAACCATTTATTCTTGCGAAAATTGGCAGCTGATTTTAAAAAATCACCTACAGTCTGTTGCTAACAGGGACAAGGAATGGCGTGTTAATTTTAAAGCTTCCAAAACGAAACTCCTCTCTATCAATCACCTGAAGACTCCTTCCTGCCTCACATCAACATGGCTGATACTAACCTTCAAGAGTGTGACTCGTTTTGCCTCATCGTGCTTACATTCTCAACTGACGTGAAGTGGAAATATTATATCGAATCCTTTTTTATGTCTGCTGCTAGGAAATTTGATTCACAGTGTCATGCTTTTTTTTTTCTCGCCTGAATCTATCTTACATATTTTTAAGTTTACCATTCGTCCATGTTTTTAATGTATTGTGGTGTCTTCCCTCTATTGAAGATATTGTGGACTCTTCCACTTACTATAAAGTTAGTAGGAAAAAATAAACCCCCAGGGGGGGGCACAGTGATATAGATTGAACGCTGGTCAACCGACTCACACTACCAAGTCGTGTAATACTCTTCTGTTCAATAAACACTTTATCTGCAAACTCTTGTTTTGTTATTCCTTAACCGATTACTTGGTCACAACATAATCTTACAGCTACATATGGTCTGGTGATTTTGCTGTATATCTAGCGATCCTTGATAAAATACAAAGACGAATCAGCAATATTATTGGTTCTGAGCTGGCATTTCGGCTTCAGTCACTTTCTCTGAACCGTAACGTACCTTCGCAATTGCCTTTTCTAGAAAAATACTTTCATGGTATGTGTTTAGACGAGCTCTTCGCTATGGAACCTAGACTTTATGAATTTAAGCGCAGTACTAGATTAGCAACAAGGTTTTGTCATTTTACAGATGTAACCGTAAGTTCTATGATAACATTTTCTTTTCTCCCACTTCTCACTCGTGGGAGTCTCTTCAGTCTCCATGCCATCCACCTTTGATCTTCAAGCATTCAAATGCAATGTCAATCGTTATCTACTCTCTCCTTGATTACTCTTCTATTGTTCTCGCTTCTTAATAAGGTTTCTCTTTTTTCTTATTCTTTCACACTCAGTAAGTGTTGTGGCTTTACTGCCTTGAATGGAGCGATATAATTTTAAAATAAATGATAAGTTCATTTCATGGGAAAATATTCAAAGCAAGATTTGAACTCCTTAATCAAGTTCCTCGTTGCTGGAGACCTTAATGTTTACGTTGAAGCCATGCATTTCTTGTGTTTTACCTTTGGCCATCTATTTTGTTTTTTAAATTTGCTAAGCAATTCAATCAAACGTAAACAGGGCCTTCGTTTGTCTGGTTTAATGTTAAAATAACGACTTTCAAGGAAGCATCTGAATAATTGACTTAGAAGAATTGCAAGACTAAAAAAGAAAAAAAATGGATAGTTGTATGAACAGAAAAAGAAAAAAACTCGAGCGAAAAGCTAATAAGATTCGAACTACTTGATCGATTAGACAAAAAAGATTATTACCTGATTTAGTTTCCTGGTAAAAAGCCTTTGTTTAAGAGATTTATGCTTGAAAAAAAAAAGTATGCACAGATTAATTTCGATACGAGTAGATTCATCAATTTTTTCTCTTTCTTATAAGGAAAGAAAATCGTATAGGATTTAAAAAAAAAAAAGTTATCTTCTTTTACATTACTGTACATTTTGTGTTGAATGTGTTATGGTTATTAGATTATAACATAACATTCCTGAAGCCAATATACAAACAGTTACTATTCGCCATTTATTCACGTTATTTGACCTTACTTCATTAGGTGCTGCATAATGATTCACAAACATGCACACACACACACACACACACACACACACACACACATATATATATATATATATATATATATATATATATATATAGAGAGAGAGAGAGAGAGAGAGAAAGATGTTATCTGGTTATATATAGAGTGAAATAGATAGATAGATAGATAGATATAAGCATGTTGAGGTAGATGCAGAGTTTTGAGTCGACTGATATATAATTTTTTTGCATTGTACGAATATTTTTTTACCTATTAAAATGGATAAATGATATCAATTTCCATGAAATCATTTTCCTGTTTTCTATGCATATTTAATTATTATGAGTGTGTTTACATTTAATTATGTGAAAAGTATATTTATTCATTAGTTGTCAATAAAATAAATAAAAACTTTGTATGTTCACAAATATTTGTTCCCCCCCACTGTATATATATATATATATATATATATATATATATGAATTATAATTAAAATTAACTCAAATCCTCCTAATAATATTTTCACACACACACACACACACACACACACACACACACACACACACACATATATATATATATATATATATGTGTGTGTGTGTGTGAAAAATGTGAAAAATGAATAATAATATAAGTAAAATATCCACATTATAACCAAAAACGTTTGCGGCTTCTTTTTCTCTTTATATATATATATATATATATATATATATATTGTACTAATAATTATACTAGGCTGGTGAAAAAACTTGGATGGCACAATTTGCAAGTTTATCAAAATACATTGGTATCCGAGAAAAAATTGGAAGAAAAGAAAGAACTGAAAACATTGGAACAAAATGAAAAAAATCGTTCAGTGTCTTAAATTTCCAGGCCCAAAAAATCCAAAACGAGTAACTAAGATAAAACGTAGAGTGCTCACTACGCTAAGTAGAGCAAACGATAAAATAATCCTCTCTCTGTCTCTGTCTGTCTGTCTATCTGTTTGTCTGTCTGTCTGTCTGTCTGTCTCTCTCTCTCTCTATATATATATATATATATATATATATATATATATATACATATTAGGACCTTGAATAAGTTCTCGCTGTTTTCAAACAGTTTACGTTCCCCAGAACTGCGCGCGTTTAGTTTCAGATGGTAATAAGGTAGTACTATAAGAAAACTTGAAATTCAGTCTATGTCATTTCGCCGAAGTGTAAACAACTTTGTTTTTCATAACGTTAAACATGTCGGATTTTGTGCCAAAGAAGGTGTATTTGCGAGGAATTTTACTGAACTACTTTATATAAAAGATAATGAACACTATGGTGCACCGAAAAAGTTTGAAGTCGAAGAATTTGAGAAATTACTTCAAGCTGAACTTGCAGAATCATTACAAGTTGATCGCACAACAGTTTCAAAAGGTTTAAAAGCATTAGGAATGATTCAAAAGCAAGGACATTGGATGCCGTACGAATTGAAGCCGAGAAACATCGAATGGCGTCTTGTTACGAGTGAACAACTGCTTCAACGGCAGAAAAGGAAATGTTTTTTGTATCGTTTCGTGACTGGAGATAAAAAGTGGATCGACTACGAAAACTCTAAGCGTAGAAGATCGTGGGGTAAGTCCGGCCATGCATCAACATCGGCGGCAAAGCCGAATATCCATGGTTCGAAATTTCTGCTCTGTATTTGGTGGAATCAGCTGGGTGTAGTTTATTATGAGCTGCTCAAACCGACCGAAACCATCACGGGAGATCGATATCGACTACAATCGATGCGTTTGAGCCGAGCATTTAAGAAAAAAAACAATCGCTATACTAACAGAGACACGACAAAGTGATTTTGCAACAAGACAACGCTAGATCCACATATTGCAAAACGGCTGAAAACGCTTAAATGGAAAGTCGTACCCGACCCGGCGTATTCACCATACATTGTCCTGTCCGATTATCACTTGTTCCGATCGATGGCACATGGCCTGGATGAACAGCACTTTCACTCTTATGAAGTTGCCAAAAAATGGGTAGACTTGTGTTTAACCTCAAAAACGTGTCGTTTTCCCGACGTAGAATTCAAATGCTGCCAGAAAGATGGGAAAACGTAGGGGTTAGCGACGAACATTTTTTTCAGTGACATGTTGCTTACTAATTTATGTAAATAAAACATTACATTTCATAAAAAATCGACGAGAAGTTATTCAAGGACGTAATATATATTGAGAGATAGATAAATTGATAGACCATTCTTTTTGTTTTGACTGCTACGCCACTTCTTCCCTTTAAAGAGTTAGTCAATTTCTGTATTGTCATAAACAAATACTTTTGAGGTATTGTGAAAAAATTCATAATCTTGGATTTTCAGTCATTGTTTTTTTCTTTTTCTTGGAAGTCCTGAATGCGTAAAAAAGTATGCGTCTGAGTCAAGAAGCCGAGTTCCAAGTCCGGCTGAGTTCCAAGACCGGTCGAGTTCCAAGTCTGGTCGAGTTCCATGTCTGATCGAGTTCCAAGACTGGTCGAGTTCCAGGTCCGGTCGAGTTCCAAGTCCGGTCGAGTTCCAAGACCGATTGAGTTCAAAGACCGATCGAGTTCCATGTCTGATCGAGTTCCAAGTCCGGTCGAGTTCCACGTCCTGTCGAGTTTCAAGACCGGTCGAGTTCCAAGTCTGGTCGAGTTCCAAGACTGGTCGAGTTCCATATTCGGCCGAGTTCCAAGTCCGGTCGAGTTCCAAGTCCGATCGAGTTCAAAGACCGATCGAGTTCCATGTCTGATCGAGTTCCAAGACTAGTCGAGTTCCAGGTCCGGTCGAGTTCCATGTCCGGCCGAGTTCCAAGTCCGGTCGAGTTCCATGTTCTAGTTCCAAGTCCGGTCGAGTTCCAAGACCGATCGAGTTCAAAGACCGATCGAGTTCCATGACCGATCGAGTTCTAAGTCCGGTCGAGTTCCATGTCCGGCCGAGTTCCAAGTCCGGTCGATTCCATGTCTGGCCGAGTTCCAAGTCCGATCAGTTCCACGTCCTAAGTCGAGTTCCAAGACCGGTCGAATTCCAAGTCTGGTCGAGTTCCAAGACTGGTCGCGTTCCATATTCGGCCGAGAGTCCGGTCGATTCCATGTCTGGTTGAGTTCCAAGTCCGATCAGTTCCACGTCCCGTCGAGTTCCAAGACCGGTCGAATTCCAAGTCTGGTCGAGTTCCAAGACTGGTCGCGTTCCATATTCGGCCGAGTTCCAAGTCCGGTCGAGTTCCAAGACCGATCGAGTTCAAAGACCGATCGAGTTCCATGTCTGATCGAGTTCCAAGTCCGGTCGAGTTCCATGTCCGGCCGAGTTCCAAGTCCGGTCGAGTTCCAAGATCTATCGAGTTCAAAGAAGAGTTCCATGTCTGATCGAGTTCCAAGACTAGTCGAGTTCAGGTCCGGT
>CAHIKZ030000738.1:600000-640000 GCA_903632075.3 Acanthosepion pharaonis
TTTAAATTTATTTTACATATATATATATATATATATATATTAAATTTAAACAAGAAGGAAGATCATGCAACTAAAGCATGGCATTTATAAAAGGTTGTGCAAATGTAATCGCTTAAAGAAAAGAAAAACCGTGTTACTAGCCAGAAAAAAAATGAAATATAAGCAATGGTGCTTGTTTTAATACAGCCTGTTTACTTCTTGCGACAGCCTCCTTAGATTTTGGATGCCTATTGGTTAAAATGCTTTAATGTTATGGTGGCAGAATACTGTTCCCTATTTTTGACCTAGAGCCGTCTGCTCAAATAATTTACAATCTAACCCTAGTCCGATTTACACATGAACCATAGTCTGCCCACGTTTCTCTGCAGCTGACTATACACGAGGACTTTTGGTACCCTACTGAGATTACATAATAAAGGCCCTGATAACCCCCAAACAAATAGACCAACACCTGAGATCGAGCTAATCTGTGTGTGCGATATGGCGTCCAAAACTCTATGTATCAAGCAAGTTATTTCTATGATCCCGAAGGTGTCATTATTTATTTTAATTCCGTTTAATTTCGTTATGCCTCGTTGTCAACAATGTCGGTTTAGAATTTATTTGTTCTTTCGATTTTTTTCTCGGACGATATTCTCTGGCTAGCGAACAGATTCTTTTATTTCAAAATGAAGGAAATTGTCGAAAAAAATGACCTTTGTAGACATCGGAAGACTTCCTCGTATAACAAATGGTGTAAGCCTCTCTTAATGAATATCATTAACCTAATTATATTTTCGTTTAGTCACGTCTTGCATTTGTGCAAAACGTAATAATATGCATAGATAAACTTCACGTTTTTTGTATCTTTTTTTATAGAAGAAATAATTGTCTTGCGTTCACTTAAAAGCCTCATCTCTGCTTTATGCCATTGCCTTAATATATCCGCATTCCAGGTAAAGCAAGAAAAGGGTGTAACACTTCACCAATAATTGCGTAAATGAAGCAACCAAGCATCATCCAAATGAAATGGAAACACACACACACACACACACACATATATATATATATATATATATATATATATATACCCGCATATCAGATTTTCGATAGATAGAAGAAAAGTAAACACTTAGCGTATCGTCCCAATTCTTAGATGGGGAGACAATCCAGATGGCCCTATATATATATATATATATATATATATATATATATATATATATATATATATAAAAGCAAGTTGGGAAATGTCTTTATCTCTTTCTTGGGAAATTAGCAAAAAATATATGTCATTGGTGAAATTAGGTAATCCATATAGACGGGGACGAATAAATGGAGAAGTGAACACCATAAGGTTATTAGATCCCTTAAGAATAACCATTCTTTGGTTATTACTAAACCGGATAAGGGATCTGGTGTTGTCCTCATGGACCGCCATGACTACATTAACAAAATGTTAAGTATATTGAATGACCCTTCCAAGTTTCAACGTCTTGGTTCCATTGACACTCATGATTCTACATTGACTTCTGAAATTCGATTTCAGAAACGTCTTGTCAAATGGGTAAAAAGTGGTGTTCTTTCTTCTAAAATGGCGGAGGAATTGAGACCGTCTGGTTCTATTCGTCCCCGTCTATATGGATTACCTAAGATTCATAAGGAGGGTGTCCCGTTGAGACCCATATTATCGATGATTGGGTCTTCACAGCATAAAGTCGCAAAGTGGCTTGCTATAATGTTGCAACCAGTATTGCAACATTACAGTTCCTTTTGTATTAAAGATTCATTTTCTTTTTCCAAATTCATTCGGAATTGTGATGCCACTGATGGATTTATGTGTTCCTTTGACATCTGTAGCCTCTTCACTTGTGTTCCTTTATCGGAGACGATTGATATTTGCAGCGATATGTTATATCGTAGCGATTTGACTCCTCCGAATATACCTGAAGAAGTGTTCGTTGAACTCATGAAATTTGCCACTATGTTTGTCGATTTTAGTTTCGACAGTATTATGTATCGTCAGATTGACGGGGTAGCGATGGGTTCCCCTTTGGGTCCTGTGTTGGCAAATATTTTTGTGGGGTTTTATGAAGAAAGCCTTTTTAAGTTCTGCCAGACCCAAGGTATACTTTCGGTATGTTGATGACACTTTCTGTGTGTTCAGCCATGAATCGGAAGTGGATCAATTTTTTCCCTACTCAATGGTGTTCATCCTGCCCCTTAAATTTATAGTAGATAAGGAGGTCAATGGTTCATTGCCCTTTTTAGATGTTCTTGTTCAAAGAACTCCTTCCATGTTTATTACCTCTGTGTACAGGAAGTCTACTTTTACAGGACTATATACCCGTTGGGACTCCTTTTGTCCTAAACAACAAAAGATTAATTTGATTAGGACCCTGACACATAGGGCATTAATGATCTGTTCGGATGACACCTTGAAACATGAAATCAGTTGTTTAACTGAGATCTTTGTGAACAATGGCTATCCGTTGAACATTGTTCAATCGGTTATTCGAGATGAGACCGCCAGGTTCAACAAAATCAAACCTGCTTCAGTAGGTAAATGTCCGGTCTATCTTCGTTTACCGTGGTTGGGTAAGATTAGTGAATCCTTCGCTAAGCGTATTTCACGTAGTTCACGTGAGTGTTATTTTGCAGCGAACGTTCGTGTTGTCTTTCAAACTAAGTCCATACAACACGTACCTGCGATAATACTAAACAAAAAATTTTCTTTGGGCGATACCATTCGTAACACGTATGGGTCTTCCATTGCGGATCATTTTATAAAGAATCCAACTTGTGCGATGGATTTCAGTGTGGACTGGTTTTCCGTCTTGGCCAGTTCGCACTCACTTTTCCATCTTAAGGTGCTGGAGTCGCTTTACATCAGGTCTAGGCAGCCTGCTCTTTGCAAACAGAGAGATTGTTTGCTTGGACTTGCTGTGATGCGATTCTAGCAGCTTGGTTGGTATAATTTTATATATATTTTTTTTTCCTTCCCTGTCCATTCATTCATGTCACCCATGACAGACTTTTTCTTTTCCTCATAATCTAAATTCCCCGTTAACAGTTCTGACGAGAGGGGACGAAACCGGTCGACTGTTGTGTTTTATTTTAAACTTATCATGGCCTACAATACTACATTTCTAGTTTTAATGCCTTAATACGCTTTTTGTACCGTTTCAAACCTATTTAAATTTAAATATATATATATATATATATATATATATATATATATATATATATATATATATATGTGTGTGTGTGTGTGTGTGTGTGTGTGTGTGTCTGTTATGACGTACGGGGCCCGTTGATTATTCAGTATAAATCAAGAATTCTATCTTAAATAAAACAGTATTTAAATACAACCGCAAAAAAATACTTAATACTTATAAATACTTAACAAGAACAAAGAAGTAAATATCAACCAAGGATAATTAACCATTTCAGTGAATACCTTGTTAGTAGCGCGGCTCGGCTCGGCTTACTGTCCGGTAAATCAAAGCCAAAGTCATCTACACACAGTAATTCACACTATTTCGACTGGATAATTACACTCAATAATCAACCCAATGGTCACTGCAGTCAGTAGCCTGACACCGCTGTTTATACACCTTGCGGAAAACATATATGCATAAGTCCAGAATGTCACGCTCAAACGTCGGTGTCGGTAATTACTCGTTTTCTTCCTATATATATATATATATATATATATATATATATATATATATATAATTAGAAGATCAGTCGATTCTGCTACATTGGTTTCAACTTTTCGGTCTCTTCATGCGATTTCAGTCAATTGCTTTACCTAGTGCTTTATTTTTTTAAAGATAAAAAATTATGAACGCTATATTTTTTAAAAATGGATGAATGAATGAATAAGAGAACGGCGTGAGGTGTGGTAGGAGGTGAGGAGAAGGAAGTGAATGGAAAAATCAGGTGTATTGGAATTGTATCGGTGGGGGATTGAATAAAATGTATATACTTTCTTTTCACCCTACTACACATTAACTAAAAAACAACTTTTTATCATAGAATATATAACATCATATATGTCATAATTTCCGATCTCTGATTCAAAAGTTGTTTTTGTCTGTAAATATAATTATAGATAATTTTTCTTGTTTATAAAGTTTGTAGATGTTAGTATGATTGTTGTAAGTTTTTACTCTTTTTTTAATTTTTCAGTTTACAATCGGATCTTTTTTTTTTTTAATTTGTTTAATTTCCACGCATATTTGGCTAGTTTAATAGAATTTCTAAGGCTTTCTAGCGTAAAACAGAATTTATGTTTGTACTACCTCTGTTTAAAGTTACCCTCCGTACACCCTATGTATATTTTTCTGGCCATTTTTATCTATTACTTCTGCTTTTTAAATTACTGCCACAGTTTTGCAAACTCCATCTACTGGACATCTGCTTTTATATCTACAATTGCATATTTCACTGTTAACGATGTTATGCTGCACGTTTTGTTTTTGAAATTTCTGACGTGTTTTCTTTTTAATGTGATTTCTAAATTACTAGTAGAGTTGTAACTTAATTTAGTTATTTTATGTAATTCAGAATTTTGGAGGAAGTGTTTATTAAGTAATTTGAAAAATATTTTCCCTATTTTACACTTGACATCTAAGTTCAAAGGGGCGTGGGCAAAGGAGATAATATTTGTCTTTTTGTCGAATTGTTCTTTCTTTGTCGTTTTATTTGAGGTATACAACCAAATGAACGGCAAATTTATACAAAAGAGGTGGATAAAACCAAACTGGAATTTAATTCCAGTCTGGTTTTATGTCCACTTTCTTTTAAAGCCCTTTCATATTCTTTCTTTTTATCTTCGAAAATTATTT
This sequence comes from Acanthosepion pharaonis, assembly GCA_903632075.3. Taxonomy (NCBI): domain Eukaryota; kingdom Metazoa; phylum Mollusca; class Cephalopoda; order Sepiida; family Sepiidae; genus Acanthosepion; species Acanthosepion pharaonis. The sequence goes on from CAHIKZ030000738.1 coordinate 604,830, forward strand.
TAATAGAATAATTTCTAGATAACCTGGACTCTATTCCTTTAGGAATTTGCTTTATTATACTCGCTCGGTCATTTGATCTAACATCTTAATTATTTTAATTTTGTGTTGTGTTTCATGTATGGAGAGACACTGGCAGTTTGTAGATTTCATTATAAATCCAAATATTTGATAATTTTCTTATACATATTGACTTTTATTTCAACGTCGAGGCTTATGAAGAGTTTGAAAAGCGCTTTCCTTATATTGTCATTTGTTCTTCTGTTGTCTGGCACTAACATCAGTCCATCATTCCTATACAGGCCACGGTTGTTTATATGTACAATTTTGTTGATTTCATATAAAATATGGAGGCCTATTAAAACTGGAGGCTCACCAACGAAGCCTTCACCGAAGTACAAAGCCGCAAGCAGACCTTTTTTTACATAGATCGATAAAAGATTTTTATATCGTATTTTATAAATACTTATTAATCTTTAGCAATCTTCCTTCCAAACTATACGTGCTCGTGTTAGCCATCTGAAATAGAAAATTATATTATGTACGTATGATGGGTATTTAGGACCACCCTGTACTTCCATGTAACAAGAATATTTTCTCTCGAGGGGTTGAAGGATTGAATTAACGCCGAAAGAGCATGAAATTTAGCCGTTTCCCAGTTTCGACAGCAGGAAATGAAGCGGAATACGAAAGGATGTTGAAGATTGAAGCCGAAAAATTACGTTGCAGCCTACATAACTCTTCACCCAAATGCTAAGTGAATGGTGGCGTGAAAATTCATTTTTACATGGATGTTTTCCAGTTGCATCAATTTAACAATTTACAGATTTCTTTTCTCACTTTTAATTAAATACTGAAGGAAACAAACTATTCATTACCATTTGCCGTTCATTCAAGATACACAAGAGGCTGCATAATACCTAGGAGCTTTAGAAGAGATTATCGTCAAGTATAAATATGAACCATAAAGATTATACTTTTTTCTTAATCCCACAATTTTTTGAAGAACTCGCTTCCGCTTTCTTGCTTTCAACTCAACTTTGATCTTCAAAAATGGAAATAAAATGTCAATCTGTCTTCTTAATGCTTCTTCTTTCTTTGTTTCAGTAACCTCTGCGTCTTAGTTGCTTGGTTACCTTGCTTAGGATGAAGTGAATAAGGATGGAAAAAAGAAGTCATTTTGGAGTTCTACCCCAAACTAATTAAATGCAGTGAAAGGGAGAGATTAAATAAATATTTGTTGCGTAAAGTATTATTTATATATATATATATATATATATATATATATATATATATATATATATATATATATATAATTATAGATAACTAGACTCGTTTCGAAAAACCCTCGAATTTTTGATTGCTAATAATCAAATCAATCTCGAGGGAAAAAAGGTTTTAAAAAAAGAAAGAGCTACAAACATGAACTTCTGCCGACAAAAAAATCGCACACTTTCCCTGACTTTCCCTGACGATCCGTTTAGGTGAAACCTAGGTAGGTTTGTCTGGCTCACTAGGTGTATCTATATATCTATATATATATATATATATATATATATATATATATATATATATATATATATATATATCTGGAGGTGTACATAATTTTATTATGAAGTTCCCGCTTTAAAACCGAAGAGAAAATAAAGAAAAGGACTGTGTTATTATTTTGAGGTGGTGTTAAGTTTACTCGCATGTAATATCTCTCTATTGGTTTCTACCACTCTACCCTCTCTCTCTGAGACACACACACACACACACACACACACACACACACACACACACATATATATATATATATATATATATATATATATATATATATATATATGTAAATGACAGAAATTTTTTTGGTGGGGTGGATAATTAATTATAGTAATTCATCGAGTCTAGAAGAATCCTCAACAGCCTGCAGAAAGCACTGGAGGCCGTTTCGTCCTATTTGGGACTCATCAGCAGTGTGCGTCCTCTACCGAGAATCGAACCCGGACCGTTACGAAGCAAGGCGCTAGACCAAGGGCCTCGATAAAGAAGAAGAAACTGATAAAACTAGATATAGCGCCACTACTCATTAAAATCCGTGGTGATACGTATATGTAACCCGTTGTTCCAGAGGTATGACGCTTGCGTCTTATTGTAACTTAGGTCCGGTTCCGATTCTCGGTAGTGGATGGGTACTGCTTAAGAGTCCCAAATAGGACGACATATATATATATATATATATATATATATATATATATATATATATATATATATATATATATATATATATAAGGGTGTGCACTGAAAATCACACCGTGGGGTGACAGTCTGTTTCATGCTATCTGATATGTCCCGGAAAGGGTTATATTTGAACGAAGTAGCTAAGTGGTTTTGGTTACTATAGCCAAGTAGAATACGGTAGCAGTAATTGAATGGTACGCGTCGTAGTCGCAGGTAAGAAGTGTAGATCAATGGCGTAGTCCAATAGGCGTCGTTATAGACTTAGCTCTCAGACTAAGGCTATTTCACTCTGTCGTACGTACACGTCAGTCGGTATTTATGACGGACACCAGCCAATCATATTCCAATGAGGGGGAACACAGGTGTATGCATATTCCATTATATCACTATCGTTATCTTTCTCTCTCTGTGTCAGCATTTTGAGATGCGTTATGATCGTTTATTTCGTAGTTTTTGCTTTAGTCTGGGTAGGTAATTATTGTTGTTTTTTCCACCAGGCAGACTTAACATGTTTTGGATTAATTGTTATAGGCTGATTTTCTTACCCTTATTTTTTATGAAATTTTTGCTTTGTTTGTTGTTTTTACTCTCCCAGATATTTTTAGAAAAAAACAAGTCACTTCAAAAATATCATGGAAAATAAAGTAAACAAAACAGAGTGTCGTGTCTGGCATCGCCTTCAATGTTCACTTATATATATATATATATATATATATATATATATATATATAGTTAGGTAATGAGATGTTGGGTAACCCGTATGGATAATACTAAGGACGATGTAATCCATAGAGCTCAATGTAAAAAAAAGCGAATATTAGTTAAGTTAAAACGCAGACAACTTTAAGGATCCATGGATTATATTTTATTTCCCCAGGAATGGGAATTTTTTTCCTGCTTCGTTTAAATCATTTTCTTTTATGCTTTGAAATGTGATCTGAGGAACAATGAAACAATTCCAATCCTGGTGAAATAAAATATAATCTATGGGCCCTTAAGGTTGCCTGTTTTTTTAAATTTAATTATATATATATATATATATTGTGTATATGACAGCATGTTTTCATTAAGATGTGTCTAAATATATAATTTAGATGAGTTTTGTCTACTTATTTTTATTATGATTCTGTCATATTCATAGACAAGCTTCTTTGTATCCTTATTAAAGGAAGAAAAAATATCACGTAAATGCATATTCATTTATTCCAAGTTCTTTCGACATTAGCAAAATGTTATTTTCAGATATTATTTTATCAGGGTCTTGTTTTATCTAAGATAAATGTGTTTATTTTCATGAAAATATTAAACATAAACTAAAAATTCTTGAAACTATCTATATTTTAAAATGTTTACAGTAAATAGTTTAAAAATATATATATATAGCTTTTATCTAATAGTTTTTAAGATTTTTTTTAAAAAGTAGATAGACATCGTCTTTGACGTTGCTGCACGGGAATACTTAAAATAATAAGATTTAAAAATCGTACAGTAAATAAAATTAGCGCTTTTTACTTCACAAATACAAAATAAATTTTCTGAGAAACACAGCAAATTTTTTCTCGGATACAACGTGTCCCTGAATATGACATTGTAATAATGTCGAAACAAATAGGAATATGCATCAATATGGTAACTTTGTGTATTCCTTTAATAAGGATACTAAGAAGCTTGTTTGTCAATATGAGAGGATCATATTAAAAATAAGTAGAAAAAACTTGTCTAAATTATTTAATGAGATTAATATATATATATATATATATATATATATATATATATATATATATATATATATCATTTTCTTAATAAACTTGCGGTGTACATTAACGGGTCAATACTACAAGTTTCATGTGTTTGTACTCAATCTTCAGGCAATCTCGAACTGCTTTTAGGATATATATATATATATATATATATATATATATATATATATATATAGAGAGAGAGAGAGAGAGAGAGGGGAGTGAGGCAGTGTAAGACAAATGGAGGGAGGGAATGAGAGGCATTTAAAACCAAAATAAAGAGTAATCTTAACAAGTCGGTCAATTTATGATTGATTCTAACATTGATATTTCCCGTGTCTCACTTTCCGTTTCAAACATCTCATGTCTAAGATTTTCAAAACCATTTGTTGACATTTCGCATTCCATCCGCTTCTATGTTTTAAAACCACGATATTCAAAATGTTACGAAATTATCATTTTTAATGAACCGCCATCTTTCTGTTCTTGCTTCGAAAAGGTTTCGGTATCAGTGACTAAAAATAAAAGTACAAAATAATTCCAAAATTCGTTACGTTACTGAATCCTTTTAAAAGAAACAATTGACAATTCTAAACATTTTTTTTTTTTTTTTTTGTAATTCAAAGAAACTCCTTAACTTGACTGATTTCGAGTTAGCAAAGCGGAAGAAATTGTTCATGATCACTATCTGGATTGAAAGAATCAAACGTCCGAATTAGATTTCGAGAAATGTTAATTTAAATAAAGGCATTATATCACTTTGATTCTCATTTTTTGTCGATGGGTTTGGGAAGGTGAGTTCCGGAAAAAAACAAATTAAATATAAAATTCGTAACGTTATCAAATAGTTGCAAAAAAAAACAATTGAAGTTCGAGATAATTTTTTTTTTCTGAACTTCAACGAAACTTCATTCCTTGACTATTTTCGAATTAGTAATGAGGAAGAAAATGAATCATAATCAAGACAAGAAACTGACTCGAAACGTTTCGCCTCTTTTCTTAAAGCCTCAACATTCTTTCACTGCTATCAACAAATACTCTTACTGTGTCACTTTTTTCTTTCCTTCTCTTTTCTCTTTTTTCTGTACCCTTCTCCGTTTCCTCTTGTGTTTCTCTCTATGGGCTTTTTTTCAAAAACAATTTTAATAATGAGAAAAAGGAAGTGACGTCCCATAAGCGGTTTGCATGTAAATAGAAGTGTTCATAACCATTTTTGGTTCTCACCAGTCGAAATGCATGCGCATCGAAACAAGAATGAATCTTTGTAGTGAGTAAGTTGTTTTGTGCGCATGTAAAAATAATAAATAATATATATATATATATATATATATATATATATATATATATATATATATATATATATATATATTAGGCATTAACTGATTTAGAAATATGGTTCCCTCGATACACAGGAATTACCATGTTTCAAAAACCGAAGTTAAAAACTTCAATTAAATTCAAAGTATTAGTTCTGTTTCATCTTCAAGCGAATTTTGGAATAACTTATTTTTAAATTTACTGAGTTTTAAAAGCACATACAATTCATACTTCTTTGTTTCTAAGGATACAGAGAAATCCAATCATTTAGACAGGGGCGGTAGGGCGTTCATTTTTATTAACTATTATTGTATCAATTACGAGTTACGTTCGAAAAAGAGGTACGGTATGGGTGCATTTTTTAATGAATTCTGAAATCCGTTCAACGCACGACGTCTGTTTTTTTTCATCAACGACAAAAAGTTTTTCAGCATATTTTTAAAACATGGTAATTCCTGTGTAGCGAAGGAACCATATTTTTAAATCAGTTAATTTATAATATTTATGCTCTGTAAATTTACATTGAGCACTATTTTGTAAAAATAAAAATATCAATAAGAACACCGGATTTTATATCTTACAAATATGTGGTGCAGTTCAATTTATATTACATGAATGATTCATACAAAAAGTAGATTAGTAAATTTAATGATATAAAATTGTGAAAACTCTTCGCAAACAAAATTTTAAAGTTGCATTAACCTACGAACCACTCGAGGAATGTTATGATCCTTGTTTTTAATAACTACAAGCTGTATAAGGTTTTTTTTTTTTAATCTGCTAGTACTTTCGGCTGTACATACAGTCATCCTCAGGCATGGAAATTATTTTGTTTTCAGTAAATCCAGGTAGTAGCGGAGACGAAAGTTTAAATAAGAATCGACATATGTTTTCTAAGAATTGTGTTATTATTAACGGCTAAAAACTTATGGAGCGTGCAGTCGCAACGCTAAGGTTGAATTTTTTTGAAAATTTAAGAGAGTGCGTTTTTTTGCAAATATGGAAATTTGAGAAAATTTTTTGTTGTAGGAGTTTATCAGTCAATGTGGCATGAACTAAATAGTTCAATAAGTAGAGTAATGTCTCAGTTGTTATACTGAAAATTTGCACGTCGGATCAGTTCTTTTAAATTAAATATGTGGTGCAGTTCAATATATATATATATATATATATATATATATATATATAATTCGACTGTCCACTCTTTACAGAGTACAACGGCTACTCAAGATGACGGGGTACTGAATGGTGTTGTTTTTTAGGTTAAAGCCTTGTAGATTATGATGATATGTAGGTAACAACAATTGACAGCAAACTTGAATGTGTTAAGTTTGACGTGATCTGGGACTCTTCTGGTGTAGGGGAGGGGGGTTTTGATTCACAAATCAGCGGCCTTTTGAAAGAACCTGCCGAATGGAACTTCTGCTTTATCAATAGAATCTGAAGAATATGAGGATTGTTCGCCCATATTTACAGTTCATGGCGGATCTTAGCTGCAAAATGTTTGTTTCTGTTGATGTGATCAACGACCTTCTAAATTACAATTATGCAAACAAACCATAAAGCAGGGAAAATGTCGATTTTCTTCTCTCTCTCTCTTCGTATAATTCACGAAGGAGTTGAAAACAAAATCACTGAAGTCGATCGGTGTAATTGACAGTCATCATGCAGTTTTGACTGCTACATCCTATTTCTCTCTCACTCTCTCCACCGCTTCTCTATTTCTTTCCCTCCCTCTCTCTCTTTCTCTCTCTCTCTCTCTCTCTCTCTCTATATATATATATATATATATATATATATATATACAGGGTGTCCATAAAGTTCCTGTGCACTTTAAGAATTTTATAACTTTATTTATATTTGCGATAGTAATAATCTGTAAAAAATATTATAAAGTTTAATGTACCTAGTTTTAAGTATAGCTAAAATAACTAATGTGATTTCAGGCATTACTGTAAATCAGTTGGCAAATGTTTTCCATGAACTGCAAAATCGTATTACCCTTTGTATTGCCAATGATGGAGGACATGTGGAAACTTAAATAAAATGTCAATAAAACCTTAAAAAATATAGATTTACTTCTTTCTAATCCTTTTTACAAATTATTTCTATCACAATTTACAAATAAAGTTATATTTTTTAAAATTGCACACGGACTCTATGGACACCCTGTATCTATCTATCTATCTATCTATATATATATATATATATATATATATATATATATATATATATATATATATATATAAATTATACGCTGTTACATTAGAAAATATAATTTACTACTTCAAAACTGTACATTTTGTTTCGACGTTTAAAAACAATGTCTCATCAGGTAGTTAACAATAATGGTAATTATCATCACCATCAAAAGTTGACAAGGAAGCGCTAGTAGAAAAAGAAGCAGTGGGCAGATCATGCCTAAGTTACTGTTCCAATCCATGAGGAAGGGAAAAAAGAAAAGAACAGAAATACTGTCTTCAATATGAAGTGAAAGCGGATGTGGAGAAAATTACCTCCAGCAAGATGGTGGCCTTAGGTCAACACGGGGCTTGGATGAAATGGGAAAAGCTGGAAAAAAGGAAGATTTTCTGGACCATCCTCTGGTATACTAATCCCAGTAATACAAGCTTCCTTGTGCGGGCAGTGTATCATAAACTGCCCAGTCCGGCAAGCCTCCAAACGTGGGGGAAGAGTGAGTCTCCACTATGCCCATTGTGCCAGAAGAGAGGATCCCTTCAACACGTATTGAACGGTTGCCACAAATCGCTTAGAATGTGCCGGTACCGATGTATGGCGACATGATAAAGTTTTAGGTGTCATTGCAACAGTGGTCTCAAAGAGTCTAAAACAAAACAGATATGAACTGAATAAGAAGATGATAAATTTTGTCAAAGCCAGGGAAAAAGTAAAGACATCACAGAAGAAGAAAACATTCCTTCTCAGCTCTGCCCCGGATTGGCAATTGAGAGTAGATATAGGCAAGCAGCTTAAATTCCCAGTGGAAATAATACAGACTAAGCTTCACCCAGATAGGATTATTTATTTATTCTGAAAAGACAAAGCAAGTGATCATGTTAGAACGAACAGTCCCTTGGGAAGGAAATATGGACGAAGTCCACGAAAGGAAGCTTGGAAAATATTTAGAGATTGTACAGGAATGTAAAACAAGTGGTTGGCGAGCCCAGTGCAAACTGATTGAAATCGGTGCAGAGGATTTGCTGGGCGATCAGTATGTAAGATTCTGCCAAAATTAGGTGTAACAAGTTTAGAAAAAAACAAGGCTATTCGCTCAATGACATTGGCAGCAGAAGAAGCCACGAGATGGTGTATGGTTGAAAAGATCAAGTCATTGGCAGACAGTAGGGAGATAAAAGGAAGTAGCGCTTCATTTCTTTTTTATATTGTTGTGTCTTGTTTTGTTTTGTTTTTGTTTTTTGCGGGGAGGGGGCTGATCTTGAGTATGACCTAAAACCACACCCGACAATGGAGTCTCGACTAGAGGACAGAATTAGGGTACCCCGAACCATTGTTACTTACGGGTGATCTCTCTTACTATATATATATATATATATATATATATATAGATAGATATATAAAAGTGAACATAGAAGTCAACACTTAGAGGCCTGACGATTGCATATAGCATGAAACAGACTGTCGCCTCTAAGTGTTGACTTCTATGTTCACTTTTTATATTTACACGCTCTATCTCTGATATTGAGTACTTTATTCCATAAATATAGCATACCTTAAGACTATATTTCTTTATATATATATATATATATATATATATATATATATATATATATATATATAATTTTTTATTTTATTTTATTCTTTTTAATGTTGGTGTGTGAGTATATCATATTTGATGTGCGTGCGTGTGTATGGGACTCATAGAGAGGTGGGGTGAAAGAAAAATGGAAAGAGGCATTAAAATGAACGGAAATGGAATAAGTGTAAGCAGAACATGATTCTTGAGCGCGTTTTCGTGTGTGTACATGTATGTATATATGTATGTGTACATGTATGTGTATATGTCTCAGTGAGGGAAACAAATCGTTACTTACCACTTCAAGCCGAGCACGCCGCCATGTTTCTGACCAGTTAGAAATTGTGTGTGCGTTTTCTTCCTTTTTTTATGGAAGAGCGCACATTGCTGGTGAACCGGAAGTTATCTGGGAGTGGGCTACGAATTGCCAAGAGGAGTCGTAGTATCTAGTCATGAAGATTGAAAAAATTGTGGCTAACGGAAGGTATACAAGTCAATGCCCGATCAATATCAGGTGGGTCCCCGTGGAGAGGAGATATGATGTTGAAAAACCCGAAACCCCTAATGAACCTCGGATGGAAACATCACTCGTTATTTGTAGTATATATATATATATATATATATATATATATATATATATATATATATTATTTTATTTGTTCTTATATTGTCACGGATTCTTGCGTGAGAAATTTCTATGTGGGTTTTACAAGTATCTTATCTTTCATGGAATTTCACCATTTTAAGATGTGAAAACTTTTAGCATAGGTAATACTGAGCTCATTGGAAGAACAGTAATATTAAGATCATTGGAAGAAAGGTAATATTGAGCTCCTTGGAAGAAATGTAACTTTGAGCTCATTGGAAGAAATGTAATATTTAGCTACTTAGAAGAAAGGTAATATTGAGCTCCTTAGAAGAAATGTAACATTGATTTTATTGGAAGAAAGGTAATGTTGAACTCCTCGGAAGAAAGGTAATATCAATCCCATTGGAAGAAAGATAATATTGAGCTCCTTGGATGAAATGTAATGTTGAGCTCATTGGAAGAAATGTAATATTGAGCTCCTTAGAAGAAAGGTAATATTGATCTCCTTAGAACAAAATGCTACTGAGCTATTTAGAACGAATGTAATATTGAGCTCCCTGGAAAAATGTAATGTTGAACTCCTTGGAAGAATGACAGATTGATCTATGTCTTTGTTAAATGATATGTAAACTCCGCGTGGGTCATTTAATGCGAAGACGTATTATGATATAAGTGAATACATGGTTTTTGATACTCAGTGTTTGGGCATATACCTCTTTGTGTGGACATGATCACTTGAGGAATCGATTCATGTATTTTATTTTTGTTTGACATCGCTGTCGGCAGGTCCACCAGATGGCATCCAGATTTAGCTGCAAGTTGGTCAGTGTGGGTGTAAATGGTTTCCACAAGAAGGTGTTACTCACAGGTTTTGACTTACTTCCTAGAAGCGACCAGCTAGATGAAGCCTTCTCTCTCTTAGCTCAAAACTGCCATATGAGGAAGGTGTCTGTATAGGCGTTTCTTTGTTGGGTGTTTCTTCCAGCTGATGTCCAATACAATTCGTAACATCCTTGTGTATGTTCCGTCAAGTGATGCTTCTTGGTGCTTCGTTAGTGTCCATGTTTTTGAGTCATAGAGCAAGACAGATTCTACCATTCTGACATCAAGTCCGTCCAGAAATTTGTTTACCTCTGCAGCAACATCCAGCTAAGGGAGAAAGACATCGAAATCCGCAAAGACAAGGCCGGGTGTGTCCTATATGGTCTGAGCACCATCTTGAAGTGCTTCTTCTCTGAAAATCTTAAAAGGACTTTTTAAGGCCACGGTAGAATCTGTCTTGTGCTATATTAAAAACCTTCTGCTCATTGTTGCTCTATGGTAGGTTTATTTTTAAAATTATATTTAGTCAGTGTAGTTAGGATTTGACTCTTGGATAAATATTTGAAGTACCATGTGCGGGCGGAATTTATTACTCAGAAGTCATTGTCTTCGAGAAAGATTGCAAATCATTATGCCACAACGAGGCACCGAGATTTGCATTTTTTTTAATAAGGCAATAACTATGATTTTTCGTTTTTTTTCGGGTAGATGGAATGATGTTTGGCTGAGAAAAGGAAAGCAAATAAATAGAGGGAGGAAAAAGAAAAGGAAAGAAAAAGCGTGAGGGAAAGATAGGGAAAGAAAGAGAAAACAGAACACTTTAAATTGCTGCGGATGTTGTAAGTTCTACACACCAATTTCCAGGATAAACTTGAAATATTCTGTCTTTTAATTTCCTTCTGGTTTTTGTCTTTTTTGTTCGGTTAACTTCTCTTTGAAGTGAATTCATTTCCGTCGGATGAAACTAAAATCGCTCTTTCCAAAATATTGCGCTAATTTGTACGTCATTTTATCTTCTTTTTATTCTCATAGCAACATAAGATTTGCTAAAGTATTTTCTTTCAGGTCACTAACTTAGCTTTGTTTGGCACAAGGCTAAAACCAGGTATGAAAATTGGGTTACGTTAACATTCCTACCTATTATTAAATGGACAAAGTCCGACAAATATTTTAAGACATTTTTTTATGTTTATACATTCTTTTTATAGATATAAACAGAGCATTTACTTAAAGATCTTATCTATATTTCTATATATGAAATCGGTAAAAGCACGTCAGGCTATATGACGGTTCCGTATAGGATACAGGTTCGATTCCTGTCGGAGGACACATATTTTCTATGACAATTTCTCGGACATTCAGGCCGGTAAATGTTGTTAATACTGTTTATTATAAACAGATCATTTACATAAATATTTGTATGTATAAAAAAGAATGTATAAGCATAAACATGTCTTAAAATAATGTCGGACTTTGTCCATTTCATAATGTGTGACGTCATTTGTTTACATTTGGATACGCATGGAGCAGATATGAATATACGAGAAAAAATCATGGAAAATTTTAGTTTAAAAACAGTAGAATCGACCTGGCTAACCGAAACGCTCCTCTTTGGCTAAATCGGTAAAACACGTCAGGCTATATGGCGGTTCCGTATAGGATACAGGTTCGATTCCTGTCGGAGAACGTATATTTTCTATGAAGATTTCTCGGGCATTCAGGCCGGTAAATGTTGTTAATACTGTTTATTACGAACAGAGTGTTTACTTAAATATTTGTATCAATAAAAAGAATGAATAAACATAACACATGTCTTAAAATATCTTACCTATCTACAAAATCGGTAATCAAATATACTGACGCTTTAGATGGGCACAAAATCAAACATCACTCACCAGTGTTCCTATATCATTTATATAAGTCATTTATAGTCATTTACATGTTATCTATATAAGTCATATATATGTCATTTATATAAGCTGGGTTGTTATGCAGGATACGATGGATAAATTGGCGTTTAAATTATTCAAAATGAAAATAACATCTCATTTTAACAGATATATTTAACAAAATTACACAAAAATATCTCGAAACATTAAAGAGTACATTTGTTGATTAAAATCTCCATTACCTCCAGACGACCTCGGAACTTCCTGCATCTTTTCTGGACCGTTAGCTTATTGGTGAATGCTGCCATAATGCTTGCCTTTAGTTCATCTTAGGTGTTAGAATGAAGTTTTTTGGTCTCTCGTTCAACTGCGTCCCACACATAATAATCAAGGAAGTTGTATTCTGGGGAATTAGCTAGCCAGATGTAAGGAGTGCTGTGGACGCAGAAATTGTCTGATAATCATGACTGGGTTCTTCTCCTTATGTGGTATACTGCAGAGTCCTATTGCCAGACATAGCGTCTACTAGCAAACACCCTCTTGATCCAGGGCAACATTACCTCCTCAAGACACTCGGTGTAGGCCTCTGTGTTCAGTCTGAGAACCTCACCAACAAATTCGGGAGTTCTTTTCTTATCAGAAAGACCGGAGAGAGCTTTTTGGACTGCCGTACCTTCGTAATCACCATCAGACTCATCGAACTCTTTCCGAATCCTCTTCCGCCTCCACTTTGGTGAAGTGAATTGCGTCATGGCTCTCCTTTTCATACAGATGGTGCCCAATTGACCCTACTATACCGTGCAGTCGACAAAATCAAAAACAAACAAATCGCCTGCGTGAAATTAAAAATATAAAAAGGCGACAATTTAACGATCGCGTCATCTATATATCAACCCTATAGACACTCCTGTTGAGCATTGGACAACAGCCACACTACGCTCGGCTTGGTTGATTTTTTTCCGGGTTAGCTTTACCTTGCACACCCCACATCGGTTTTGAAATTATAGTTTTCCAAACAAAATAGACAGAGCCCAGTCTGCCCCGGAAGTAACCCCTATTTGAATGTGGGGATGGATTCAAACCTTTCCAAAAGTATTTTTGCGAATTCCTGCAATTGAACAAGCCTATCCGATTTTCGCTCCGATAACCACTAAGTTACAGGTAGACACAATCTTACTGGTTTAATCCAGTTTCTGTCAACATAGAGGTTCTGCAAATCGTAGAGTAAATTCCTAGGCAAGCTGTACCAGAATTAGCAAACCAGTTTAATACAACTCACACTTAGATATAAAACAAATCGTATTCATTGACTCAAAAATGTCTAAATTTGTTAAAGGGATTCCTTATCATATGAACCTTACTCAAATTGATCAAAGAGTTCCCCTGTTTAGGTCATTAAAGAATAAACTTGCTACTGAAACTTTCCTAACCAGAATCAGCACTAATGTTGACAATAGAATTCTCTATAATCATAACTTTAAAAAAAATGGCAATGGTCCTCATCTACTGATAAAAGGAGACACCGTGTGCGGACAGAATTCCTTACTCAGAAGATATGTTTTTAATCAACTCTCCCCAACCAAACAAGGCAATAATGTTACTAAGATGCAAGGGGCTACTGGGAGTGAAAGAAAATGAAAGGATTTTAGAAGGAAGCTTTCAGACGGAGACGTTAAAATTATAGAGTTGAAGTAGACATTAGAAGGAGCCGGAAACCCAATCCTAAATAGGAAACAAGGGATAAACATCTGCATCTGTACAAAATATTGGACAGACGTCTGAACTGGAATTTGTCGAACATAACGAGAAGAAAGAAAAAAATAGTAAATAAAATTTCAGAGCTCAGACTGAGACATTACAAGTATAGAGTTGAAGTAGTCTTTATAAAGAATCGGAAACCTAATCCTAAACAAGAAACAAAGGATAATCCCCTACACTTGTTTAAAACACTGGGGATAAGTGCGAAACAAACGATAGGCGAAACTATCTACTCCTATTGTGAGTAAAAAATAACTGAAAAGGTTATGGTTTGAATTTGGTGGGATATAAAAGATGGCTTGTAAGACGAAGTATTGAAAGCAAACTAACCGGTTAATACCGATAAGTATTGGGAAGTACTTAAGAAGCATTTACAGAAGAAAAGTTCCAGTCATTGGTTAATTGTCACCAAGAACAGATTACGGAACTGAATGCCTAATTTTAAATCATCCTCCTTACTCTCCTGATCTTGCTCCATCCGACTGTCATCTTTTTAGACCATTCCAATATCATTTAAAAGGAAAAGAGCATATCAAAATTAAAAACCGAAAAGGTTTACGGTTAAGCGATCAATAATTTGATAGATAGATAGATAGATAGATAGATAGATAGATAGATAGATAGATCGATAGATAGATAGATCGATAGATAGATAATGAACAGAATAGATAGATAGATAATGAGCAGAATCTGATAGATAGATAGATAGATAGATAGATAGATCAGAAACAATTTGCATGATTTATTTTAATTTACGGGATCAACAGAGTGAAATAGTGAAAGAAGAATATGCTGCGCCAATCTTCCAAGTGTTGTGCTTTGGTTTAATTAATGCTGTAATATTAGAATCTTGCAATGCAATACAGTGCAAATGAATGAATTATAATGAATGTTTTCATGCGATGAAATCAAAACTTGTTTCATTCTTAACACTTGTCAGTGTAATGGCTGAAGGCAAAAGAAAATGAAATTTAGAAAAAGGTAATTACAATCTTTGAAACAAATGCATGCTGATTGCCAGCAATAATTATTATATTTTGATTAAACTATATAAATGCGTACGTCCCTATTATTCCCTTACCATTCAAACCTAAATTTAAGCAAAAGAATTTCTTTAAAAAAAAAAAAAGATTCCTACCTAATCCTGACGAAATATTCAATGCCATGAATGCCAATAAAACGGCGGGTAATTGGCAGAAGATGCTTTCGTAAAACCTAGATATTTATCTTTCTTTCCCAAATACATCTACATTGGGAGCCCCACAGCGGCCAGTCGGGAATGGTGTATGGCTAAAGATATCAGCGGCTGCGATGGAAGTTTAACAAGTAGGTGTGTTAAAGCACAACACTAGGGAAAGGGAGTAGTTGTAATCTTGCCATAACAGGCGACTTACATCCGTCGACTTAATAAAGAGCGGACATCTTAACTTCTTGACATAACTACACACACACACACACGCGCACAGACACACTAACACACAATATATTAAGCATTAGACAGATAGATAGATAGATAGATAGATAGATAGATAGATAGGAGCAGATTAACATAGATAGATAGTTAGATAGATAGGAGCAGATTAACATAGATAGATAGATAGATAGATAGATAGATAGATAGATATCAACGTATTGAGATAGATAGATAGATAGATAGATAGATAGATAGATGAGGTGGTGGTTTCTGGCAGAATTTCTGGGGTGAGTGGTTATCGCTATTTATGCTATTTATATTCAGTCCTCATCTCTGTTGCTATTACCGCAATGTTTCAGTTACTATGCCTTCTGGCTTTCATCTGATTAACCTACAGGGAATTCTCAACTGAACCCTTTATTTAATCCTACGCGCATATACTGTTCTCATTCCATTGACTGTCAAGAGATATCGCCTAATTATTTTTAGTACTGCTCAGTTGTTGCTCGCCCCATTTCCACTGAGTCCAAGTACACACCGCCCGGCCCAGCGATTGAACTCAAAATTAATATGTCACCATATGCATTAACTCTTTAATCCGCTAAGGAAGAACAATTCGTTGTAGCGAACTTGAAACCTTAAACCTAACCTGACTGCTGATTAGTGCTGTTAATTCAGCTGCTCTTGATGCCTGTCGTTATTTTGATTCCTACTTCTGTTGGAAACTTCCTGTCATTTGTCTGACCTTCTTTATTAGTGGCTCCCATATTTTAATTATTTCTGTGCTAGGCCTACTAATGGATAAAGATTGGTTGATGTTATTGTTAATATATATTTACTAGACTTGTCTAACTTGGTACATATGTATATGTTTCATGGTCGAATTGTTTCTCTTACACCATAATACAAGACAAACTATTCTTGGACTCATACAAGAAGAAATCATGACACTAAATATGGATGTGTTACTTCATTCTCCTTACTCTCCTGGCCTTGCTCCATCCGGCTATCATCTTTTCATATTTCGGTGCCATACTCTGTCAAAACAAAACTAAAAGTCCTGCCGTA
Organism: Acanthosepion pharaonis; assembly: GCA_903632075.3. Lineage (NCBI taxonomy): Eukaryota > Metazoa > Mollusca > Cephalopoda > Sepiida > Sepiidae > Acanthosepion > Acanthosepion pharaonis. The sequence continues at coordinate 621,421 of CAHIKZ030000738.1, forward strand.
TGTACACTAAACCCAACAGTCTGCAGTGGAAGTCTTGTTGCCTCATTTACTCTGAGTTGTGATGTGACTGTCCTGAAGTTTTTTTACAAGTGTTTGACTTTTCATTTGACCAATGTTGCCAACATCAATGCATCACCAACACAACACATTCAACACACGCACAGCAATTCTCCCAAATAATACTTCAGTCTCTCCTCTCTTCCATGACCATATTGAACAAAAGGAGTAAGCGTACTTCTCTATAGCATGAAACCTGATTGCATTGGTCGCTTTCGCTGACCTTTATATATATTTAAACTTCTCTATTCGTTGTCTTACGACCATATCACATAAAACACTGATTCCCATACGATCATCAAAGTTAAGAAACGTCGAGCCTAGACTATATGACCGCTTAGGAATAACAGGTGCCATAAGATTTGAATGTGTGGATGATGTAATGGATAATGCCTCGGAGGGTCAAGATCTAATTTCAGTTTTGTTCGTTATATTCATCTACGCGCAATTAACTACTAGAAAGATGTGAATCTAATTCTTCTATCCTCTAGCTATGGGTTAATTACTACGACTTGTAGCATTAAATCATTATTACTCCCCCAAAAGTTCTTATAATCTAAAAATAACCTGCAAAAGGTTGATAATGTTAAATAATAGTTTAGCAGATTAACATTTTTAGGGGGAATGGTATCTCAAGTCGCACTTCATAAGGTTGATCTTTGGGGTCAGGTGGAAGACAAAACAAGGAAGCCGATTTTGATTGGCTGAACGAGCGTGAGAACGATAGCTACGGAGAAAGGATTTTCAGCAAATTGTTTCTTAACCGTCGAACAATGTAGACGTGTCCGGAACTGCTCCCCAGTGGAGTGGGGAGCGACCCCACTGGATGACTAGAAAATGTAAACGTCGAGGACGTTAACAAAAAATAGTTAAGTAAAATTATTTTTGTTGACGCCTTTTAAATCTTGATGCAAAAAATTTCGCAACCCCCACCCGGGAAAAGACGAGAAGCTTATCGTTGTATATCTTCTCTCTCTCTCTCTCTCTCTCTCTCTCTCTCTCTCTCTCTTCTGAGAGTGGGTATACAACAATAGTCCATAACCAAAAATCAAACAGTACTTGTATTTTTTAAAAATCTTCACTTCGTAGTTTGCACCTAGGGCTGTTCCACTTAATCGTTCTTTCATACTTTTTAGGTGTAAGCAAAAACATTTTCCCATAAAATTTGCTATCCAAGAGTCAAAATCGTGTTCCACGGTATAATTGATAGTCAGTTCTTTCTTCTCGTCTTATCTTGTCAGGAAGGTTCAGTAATTATCTTTCTGTGTCTGCGCAAACTAATGTAAGAGGGTTAAATACGTTGTTTAATTAGTCTTAATTCTGCCACAGATTGTATGCGAGATTAATCTTTGCTCTATTGTAGATCTCTTATGTTTGATGCTGGCTACAATGAATTCGATCAAGTAGATGATTAAGTCTGTGAGATTCTCAGTGAGGAACAAACTTTATTTACTTGCAATTTTCTAAGGGAGTAGTTTACTAAACATTGTTTTTAAGAAGGTTTATCGTGGTATGAGAAAAGAATTTCTAATTTTTAAAACAGTTTTACAAATCCATCTTTAGTTATTTCGCATTCGTCAAAATTGATTTTGTTTTATTTTTTTTTCTCAGCGTCTGTTTTTTGCATCTTTAATTTTATTCTACGTTTTCCTCCTTCTACCATTTATCGGTTCTGATTCCTTTACTCAATTTCTGTTTCGTTCTGAAGTTTTTAAATAACAGATTTTACTAAAGAAACAAAGCAAAAACTAAAAAAAAGACCTTTCAAGATTTTTATTTCCTTTTATTTGTGTGTCTACGAGTGTTATGAATGATTATTATTATTATTTATTGTATGACGCTTATTTATTTAAGATTCAAAGTATTTCACGAGATATTTGCTTGAAAAGCAGACGTTGTTTTTAGTTGGAGCACAAAAAATATTCGCTAATAAAGATATATCAACATTGTAAATAAATATTATTATTCTTTCATTCGAAAGATTAATAAGGTCAGTCTTTAAAAAACGATAACATTGTATCTGTTTTTATGTTTCTTTTCGACTCATTATAAAGTTCATATCTATCTATATATTAGCAGTTCTTCGACTGGGTCTTTCATTACTGGGAATTTTTGCCGTTCATTTGGAGTAGTTTAAGTTTAAAGTCAGCCCACCCGAAAATCAATATTAGTAACAACATTTGGGTGCAACTGAGGCACATCTCCAAATAGGGGGGGTACAATTTGAAAGCGGGGAGGGGGCTGAAAAGGGCCGTTTTTGCATTCTCAATCTTGCAAGGAAGGAACCTCCTCCATGGACCGTTACGACGGAAGGAGAGAATTGGGGCGGGGAAGAATGTTTCTTCAGAATGTAGATGCATTTTCTGTTGTTATTCAATGTGCTGGAAATGATGCCATTTCAAGTTGGGGGGGGGCGATGCGGTTGAATGTGGCCTGTGAAAGGAGAGACAGAGGGACTGATTAGCATAAGAAAGACATATGTTTAAATGAAAGCATGGAAGCTCACTCTATGCAGCAACCTGTGTAGAATTCTACAGCACCTTGCTGTAGATGACGTAGCGTGTTTTCGCTCCGGGAGCGTGTATGTTCAGGTTTGTGCTGTTGCCAACTCTAGAGCAGCCGACGTAATGTTTACCGTGTGAAAAATATGGTTCTCTCCGTGCGCTTTGGCATTCAGTCTATTTTGACGGGTAGCAGATGACTCCGCTGACCGTGCGATAGCAGTAGAAGTAATATTCGATTGCAACCGATTTCCGCACTGCCCTTCGGTTTCAGTAGCAAGTGCAGCAACAGTTCAAGAGTCATTTCTTATCAGCCATTGACTCCTATAAAATTAGAGTTCTCAGTATCACGCATAGCAGCATTTGAGGAGGCCGTTCTCCTTCGATTAGCCGTTTCAGCCTCACGCGCAGAGGCAGTTGAAGAAGCTTCTCTCCTGAGTCCTTTGATCATCATTTTCATCCTCACGCACACCAGCATTTGAATAGGCGTTTCTCCTCAGCCGTTGAGTCCCTTGATCAACATTTTCAGGCTTGCGCGCAGAAGCCTTCAGGTATGCTCATCTGGAAAGCCGATGGCTACGTTGATCTTCGGACTCAGTGGCTCTAAGTGAAATATTCCGAGAGGCATTATGAGACAGGCGACCTGAACGTTCGTTATCCTTTATTCGCATAGCGGACCTGGCAGCAGTTGTTTTGCAGCCTAGGCAAGTTCTTTTCTTTGGTGGCAGATCTTAGGCAAGTATGAATTGTCAAATGGAATGCGTAGTAAAATATAAGAAGAGAACGCTGTAAAACTAAAGGTATCACTAAATAAATGTTGAGCAAATGTTGTAATATATATATATATATATATATATATATATATATATATATATATATATAATGAAAAACAGACCACTTTAAAAGGTACCATTACGATAATTTATTTCACCAAAATCCTTTTAAGGGACTCCGGATCATCAGGTAACAATTCCAACAATGAAATGAAAGGAAAAATGGGATTAGAAATTGATGGGTAGTGTAATTTTTGTAACTTAAAAGGGAGTGTAATAGTTGTAGTTAACTAGATAAGGTAGAGTATAGGGAGGGGTTAATTTCATATTTCTCTTAAGCAAGCTTTATATTGAGGTAGGAGGAGTAACCGAATCGTGACCTATTTAGATGGTTAACTTAACGGAAATGATATATAGGAATGGGAGGGTAGTGGGGGGAAAAGAAAAGGAAAAATGGAAAGGAGAGAGGAGACAGACGACAGTAATAGAGATATATCTAAATGAGTGTTACGGCAAAGAGAGAGGGGGAGAAGGAAGTGAATCGAAAAGGCTGTGATTTTGTTTTAACAAAATTATGTAAAAGATAGATTTCAATATTTGATAGAAATTTAGATGTCTAAAAAATGATGAATGTTATCAATTTAAACATTTAATTTTTTTTAAGTAAATAGTTTAGGGACGTAATATAAGTTGACTACTATTTTTATTAGCACATTTATCGAGAACATATTAAAGAAATATTTAAAATTATAATAGTTTATTTACCCGACCAATTGTACTTACAAAATATTTTTAAAAAATTCCGGTAACAATAACATCTATATTTGTTTTACTTTAAATCTAATTTATGAATGTAATTTATTATTATATGGGTAAACTTAATTAAGGTTTAGGTTTCATTATTTAATAATATTTGAGGGTAATATTAAAGATTTTGTTTTCTTCTTATATGTATCTCACAAACATATTCATGCAAATCCATATATACATACGTCTATTTAAATGTGCAAATCCACACATAGACACACGTGCAACAATATACACAAATGTTCATCTATCTTCAAACATAAATTATATATACATACATTATCAAACATTACCTATATTTTAACGTTTGAAATTTATTTAGATTTTAGTTTGATTTTATAGTTAAAGTTTAGCTTTAGGTGACTTCTGAAGTGCTTCATTATTAAAGGAATTTCGTTAATATTATTATATAAGCCTAAAAGCTGCCCTAATAAAATAGATAAGGAGAAGGAGAAGATCCGTTAATCAACAATAAACTACAGAACTCAGAACTGATCGTTGCATTTATGTTTTGTGTTAATATCTAAGGTTACCATTTAAAAGTTCAACCATAATTCTGCTTAATTTAAAGACAATTTGATGTACGTACAAACAATTATTTTTATTTCATGGATCACTTTCGCTGGATTTGGCAATTAATTTCGATTATTCCCAAATTTATTTCCAAGTTATAAAAATTGTTTTCGTACAAAAAATTCGTCGCAAAAAGTCGCTGAAAACAATTGCAATAACTAAAACTTGTAAATCAAAAAATTCAAAATGGCGGGTCCGGATCCGGCTTGCAATGTTTTTTTAATATGCTCACGCCATGATTCCAAAATATTGGTCTACGGTCGCTAGAAGTAACGTTGAAAGACTGTGACACACTATGACACACTAACATTCGCATTTATTATACATAAGGTTTAATCTCCCTCCTCCTCATACTTACACTCTCTCTAAATTCTGTTTTTATTTCCGGAGTTGTTTTTTCTTTTTCCTTTTTGAATTTGTAGGTCTGATGAATTGGATCGTATTTACGATTCCAATGGAATAAATTATGACCATGGAATATTAGTGTTTAAGCCTTTTTATTATATCCTTATTCTGTCCTGGACATTGAGTTCTACCTGGATTCTTCCTCTTGGAATTTTTATTCAAAAAATATACATGTATGGGTATTTATATATTTTGCATATGTATGTATATTTACCACTAATATTATCTATCTATCTATCTATCTATCTATCTATCTATCTATATATATATATATATATATATATATATATGTGTGTGTGTGTGTGTGTGTGTGTGTGTGTGTGTGTGTGTGTGTGTGTGTGTGTGTGTGTGTGTGTGTGTAACTAAGGTTCGGTAGACAGATGTACGTGGAAATGATACAACCAAAATGTTTGGCTACGTTCGCTAGAAGTAAAGTTGAAAGACTGTGACACATTATGACAAACTAACATTCGCATTTATTATACGTATATATATATATATATATATATATATATATATGTGTGTTTGTGTGTGTGTTTGTGTGTAACTAAGGTTCGGTATAGTTACACTACATGTGGACTCTGTAGGTATTGAAAAAGGGAAGATGTGCCCGATCGGACGTCTGTAACAGGGATTAGGTGGCCATCTTGGTAGACAGATGTACGTGGAAATGATAAATCAGTCACTATATTCCTGAAGTAAAAATCTATCAGCTCCATCTGAGTAACTTACTAGAACGTCTCCTTTCCCAAAACTATGAGACCAAGACAACTGATATTACATTTTTTATTTATTATTTCGCCACTATCCCAACAAAAATAATTAAAAAAGAAAAAGAATTTACACCTGATCTTCGGCTTGCTTTTGCAGTCATTCAAAATCTTATGATCTGAATCGATATCTGTCGCTTCCATAAAGCGATTTCTTATCAAAGACCTGAACAAAAAAAAATCAATCAAATTTTGTTCTCTTTAACGATTACCTACTCAGATAAAAGGTGGCTGTGTGTTCTTTCATGCCAAGTATTGGGATTTGGAATCATTGGGAAAGTAATTTTTTTTGTTCTTTTAAAGATTTTGAACTTTGACTCAACACTGGGTTATTTTTATGTTACTTTTCGGATTTGTAGAAAAATTACGTCTCTGCAGGGATTCCTAAATTAGAAACTTAATCGATGCTGAGAATTTCATGCATGCAATTATCTGCAACTTGCACTTAATACTGGCATTCAGTATATATATATATATATATATATATATATATATATATATATATATATATATATATATAGGTAAAATCCGCGGGTAAGTAATCCAAGTGAACCTGATAATATAAAATATTAAAACGGATCCACAAAAAAGTGCTCAATATATTTATGATAGAGAATAGAAAAGAATTACATGAAAATGAAACTCAATTTTACCCCGTTTATACGGCCATTTCGCTTCTAGAGAGAAATTCCCTGGAGCTTGTTAGGACTAAAAAGTTTGATAAAAAAATGATTCATGAATGACGTTCTTTTAAAAAATTGAAAATTAAAAGTATAGAAGAAAGAGGGATAAAAAAAATATATATATATATATATATATATATATATATATATATATATATGTGTGTGTGGGGGGGACTCTCCCGTCGTATTCGATGTATGAGGGTCAAGCGGATCAGTTCCTAGGAACCGACAGCCAGACACCAGCACATGGTTTGATTATAGTGAAGGCTTTGTGCCACACTTTTTGAAGGGCCAAATACAGAGACCTGGTGCACAACGTGTCACATGGCCCCCAAACGACCCCCTGCAGAGTTTTTCTTCTCCCAGACCAGTTGCCATCAAAGGCTATAGAACCCAACCTGTCCTGCTATTTAGCCATAGCTTGAGGGAGAAGAAGATTCATACTTTTCCCAATGATATTAGCACGTAAGTGAATGCAATGAATTCGACTGGAATATATATATATATATATATATATATATATATATATATATATAATGATCACATTTTTCATCTCATTTCATTGTTGGATGTGTTACCTGATGATCCGAAATCCTTTAAAAAGGATTTTGGTGAAATAAATTATTGTAATGGTACCTTAAAGTGGTCTGTTTTTCATTAAATATTAGCTCTGTTCTTCACATTGAGCTCTCAGGATTTCATCCTCCTTGGATTTACCAATTCGGTTTACCAAATTCTTCATAACTTAAATATATATATACATATATATATATATATATATATATATGTGTGTGTGTGTGTGTGTGTGTGTGTGTGTGTGTTATTTAATCCTCTCAACTTCTTGGAACAACTTCTTAATTTTCTTATTAACTTCCTTAAGAAAGGTACTGTAGATAGCAGAAATTGAAGATATACTGCCTAAATATTCTGTATTTTAGGATACTACATTAAAATCATGTAAAAAAAAAACACTACACAAATGCAATCATGTTTCGATCTCATGAGGCGTTAGTGAACTAACAATTTACTAAAGATTGATGAGATGTGTTAATACGCATTGAAACATGATTGCCTTTCTGTGGCGTTTTTTTTACATGTTTCTGATTTAATATCCGAAAATATAAGTGTGCGTGTGTCTGTGTATCTGTATATGAGGGTGTGTTTGTGTGTTCGTATCAACTCGCAACAAGTAAGCCATACCACCCTCCAACAACTCTCTTTGAATAACTTAAAATTTCAAAGTCGTCGATAGGTTTTTGATGTAAAAAAATGACATAGAAATTCATCAGGCTGTCGTTGTCCAGTCAGAAATTGTTATCTGAAACAGGATATTCGGCACATAAATTTACATTTTCCATCCGTCAACGTATATCTGACACACACTCTCTCTCTCTCCCTCTCTCTCTCTCTCTCTCTGCATTTAAAAAGTAATCTTTGTAGACATGCCAGGTCCGTGCCTGACGAACAATGACTCGTTGTATCCCTGGCAACATTTCTATGCACAAAGTAATTAGCAAGAAAAATAGCCTTGCTCTCTCACTCCTCGACGCTCTCTTTCTCTCTCTCTCATATATATATATATATATATATATATATATATATATATATATAATAATTCACGCGCGAAAGCGCACATACACACACACACACACACACACACACACACACACATATATATATATATATATATATATATATATATATATATGTGTGTGTGTGTGTGTGTAGATATTGAGAGACAGAAAAAAGAAATAATGTATAAGAAAACAGAAAAACACGTCATCACTGGTTCTAATAGGTTAGAGAACAGTTCAGATTTTTGATAAGTATATCATCCATTCAGAAAAAGTCAAATGCGCAATTAGCTGGACCTCTAAGTCGCTTATGTATTATATATTTTAATACCGTCAATGCACTTGCTAATATTCAATTCTTTGCTTTTGGTGTACGTGATACCGCTTAAAAAAATCTGATCTAGTCATCCTGCTATTTTTCTCCAGATTCTCGATAAAATCCAAAGAAGGGTCCCGTAAAGTTATCAGTCCTAATCTGGCATCCTGACATCAGTTAGTTTCCCACTGACAATGACGTAACTACTCTCTGTCTTTTCTATACATATCGTCATGGTAATTTTACTAATGAGCTGTCCTCCATTAATTTAAGCGTACAACGAGATTGGCTATGAGATCTCTCCGTTTTATTGTTAAAAAAAAAGCTAGATATAACAGTAAATTCTTTTGGGTACGTGATGTTACAAAAGCTAGATGTAACTGTAAATTCTATTCTAGCAGTTTCATTTTATCGCATTTCTCGACTATGGAACTAGAAGCTGGTCCCTAGCTTCTCTGCTACCATGATCTTCAAATATTTTAATGCAGCTTCAATCGGCTTCTTTTCTCTTCTTGAACCCCATTCTTCTTTTGTCCTTTCTTCTCACTAGAGATTTCTCGTTCTTTCTTTTGCGTCTCCGTAGCATTATCGTTTTCTTTCAGGTGAAATTATTAAAAAGCAAGCATCCTGTTTATTCGTGGATTTTTTCCATTCAGCTCAGTTGACAGATCAATATAAAGACATTCTTCATAGCAACTTATAATTTTCAATTCATTAATCACTGCCACCATAAAGATAACATTCATCAAGCTTCATTGCTTTTATTAATTCCCGGATTTTAAAAAAAAATCTAGATTGATTGGATTTAATTTCATTTTTTCTTGGTCTGATTAAATTTGCTGGTTAAAAGGAACCTTCCATGAGTGACTTACGTAATGAAAAATTAATGAACTGTATTAATTACTTTTAAATTAATGACCACATTATTTTTTAAGTGTAAGGTATTTGCCTTCCACTAACGCGTTGTTGCGTTGCTGTTATTGATAAAGAAAATACGGAATTGGTGAACTGAATTTTAGTTCTTCCTGTGTTAGTTTCTATTCGCTGTATATTCATTCATTGAAAAGGCATGAGGCACTTTCTCTCTTTCATCTGTGTCATCATTAGCGATATTGAAAAAAACTGTCTCGCCACGATCATGCTACGTTTTAGGATCGAGGGTGGTCAGTCAACTACAAACAAAAATCAGCATTTCAATTGCTAAACATCCTAAGTATTCTTAAAAGTAATAGTCTGTTGCAATCGCCTCGCACTAGTAATGAAAATGGGCCGTTTCCATACAAGATATATTCGACAATCATTGATCAACTAGTTCGTGTTATGATCAGGTTTTTTTTTACACTTGTCAAGTCTAATAAATACTCAGTCATTCAGTTATGTGCCATGCGTGATACACGATTTGTCAATCATGTATCGAAAGATACATGATTGACGATGCAGATTTGGTTTGTTTTACGGCATATCAACCTCAATGGGTTATTTAATACCGACAATTTTTTATTTTTATTGCTGGTAATATTTTATTCCAAAAATTTATTGCTGCTAATAATTTTTTACAAAAATGTGTTGCTGATATTCAAACCTATTTTTACACTTTCATACACGCTTATGTATCTTTCGATATATGATTGACGAGGCAGATTTTTTTCCGGCAGTAGGTAGACCAGTTACCATCCAAGGCTATAGAACTCGCCCTGATATTTACCCATAGCTAGCGGGGGTGGGGGAGAATAAGAGGATTCATACCCTTCCTAAGCACGTAAGTGAATGTAATGGATTCGAGTGGAATTCGAACTCGGCTCTCCGATTTCGTCAATCTGCGTTGTTATCGATTACGCCTATATAAATCCTCAATAAATACTATAACCCTTTTTAATATTTATAGGGGTTTCCATCCAAAGCTTTTGTTTTAGTTCATGTGGAAGGTTAATATCTTCATTAAATCATTAGTTTACCTTTTAGTAACATGCGCTAGCCATTGTTTTTTTTTGTTGATGTTCGAAATGTTTAACGGTTGTTATTTATGTTAGCTAGCCACTTACTTCATGATTTTGTAGTATTATGGTTTCTAAGATATAAAGAATGAATTCGTTTGAGCCATTTTAACCAATAATCTGAGGAAATGGTTACACTTAGATTATATTATAGACAGTTGCGTCCTGTCACTTCTGAATGCTGATTTCAATGTTCACTTTTATATATATATATATATATATATATATATATATATATATATATATATAAACAAAAATCCATTAATCGTTTTATGAAAGAAATGTAACGTCTGGCATTTATTAAACCTTTTTCAAGACAGATATCAAACTGTTTTCAGTTCAATATTTAAAAAATCTAAAAAACAAGTCTTCTTCAGGAAAATAAAAGGTTCCGTCTAACATGGATAATCTATATAGCATTTATCGCTCTATTTCAAGTATTGATGGAGCAGATAGTTTTTTCCCTGAAACCTTTTCTTTTAAAAGAAGTTAGTGTGAAAATAGGACAACCTCTTGATTTTTTCATTATTTTCCTTTTCTTTTCTTTTACATGTACAATTTGAGTTCTTATTTGCTGATTTACATGTAGTCCTCAGTTCTTGCTTCTGTTGGTAGTCCTCATGTGGCTTCTGTTGGTAGTCCTCATGTGGCTTCTGTTATTTGGTACTTCTTTGTGATTCTGTACTATTATATATAATGGACACACGTGCCTGTGAAGTCATCGCTGTTGATCCAATTTAACGTTCGTGTAATTAAGTAGTTCAGTTACTTGTATTGCCTCTGTTTTTCCATAACAAATAGAGCACACTTCTCTACACGTGTTATTACCTCCTGTGATAGGTGACAAGAACTAGGAAGTATAAAAAGTCGTAAACATGGCACATAAAAAGAATAATTTTCACCAAAGAAAAAAAAAGACATATTTAGATTAATCGTTTGAAACAGAAGCCCTTATTACTGTCCATGATTGAAAAAGGTCGAAAACCATCTCCATTCAAAATGGCGCACAAAGTCTAATAACTTCATTAAAAAAAAACTCGTATTGACTGCCATTTTCATTACAATTTTTCATACAATTTTTTCTATTTTTGTTGCTATTGTAAGTGAAGATAATAACAGTATTATTACGGATTTGCGTTTAAAATAACAACGACGTTCAACAGCCTGATTAATCGGTAATTTTCCATCGCCTGTTCGAAGTGCTTTCCATTTTAATGAATTTAATGGGATTATGTAAAGAACTGGTCAATAATGGAACAGGTACTCAATGCTAAATCATTCCAACAACATGCGCGATTCTTCAGCGCCCATTTAAAGAAATCTTAGCGATATGTTCTACTCCTAATAAATCTTAAATGTCCTTGCTAGCTGCAGTTTATTTCACACATCTATATTCAAATGCATTCATATATACATGGAGGGATGCATTCTTTCTGCAAATTATGTTCCTTTCTTTCTTTCTCTCTGTCTTTCTCTCTTTCTTTCTTTCTTTATTTCTCTCTTTCTTTCTCTCTTTCTTTCTTTCTTTCTCTATGTCTTTCTTTCTTTCTTTCTTTCTTTCTTTCTCTCTGGCTCTCTTTCTTTCTTTCTTTCTCTCTGGCTCTCTTTCTTTCTTTCTTTCTTTCTTTCTTTCTGTCTTTCTTTCCTTCTCTCTTTCCTTCTCTCTGTCTTTCTCTCTTTCTTTCTTTCTGTCTTTCTTTCTTTCTTTCTTTCTTTCTTTCTTTCTTTCTTTCTTTCTGTCTTTCTTTCTCTCTGTCTTTCTTTCTTTCTTTCTTTCTTCCTGTCTTTATTTTTTTCTTTCTTTCTACCTTTACATGTCATTTAACCTTTGTTTCGTTCTTTCATTTATCCTATTCTTTTTCTTGTTTATTTTATCCTTTCTTTTTTCATTCTTTCTTTCTTTCTTTCTTTTCATTCTTTCTTTCTTTTGTACGTTTTAATGCATTTATTCATTTTATTTTCTTATCAATATTTTCATTGAATTTTTCTCAATTCATTCTCTTTTACTTTCTTTTCTTTTGCAGGCGTTTTAGCTTATTTATTTTCAGCGTTAATTATTCTTTCATTCCTTAAATAATTCATTCATTCTTCCTTTTCGCTATTTAGACGTATTCTTTCTCCCTCTCTTTCCTTCCTTCTTTCTTTCTTTCTTTCTTTCTTTTTTCTTTAATGTTTATTTATTTTCAACTTCTTCCTTCATTCATTATTTCATTCTTTTTTTGATAGATTCATTTTTAATTGTTACTATACTTTCTTTCGTTCATTTTTTTTCTTTGTTCATTCTTACGTTATATTTTCCTTCTATCTGGTGGGTTACAGTCATATCACGTTGAAACACCTGTTCCAGTACGATTACCGAAGTTAAGCGACATCGATCTGGTCAGTATATAGGTGGGTCGCCGCTTGGAAATAACAGATGCTGTAAGATGTGTGGGTGGTGTAATGGATAATGGCTATGAATTGTTAATCGGAGAGGCGAGTTCCAATTCCCATTCGATCTGTTATATTGACTTACGCGCAAATACCACTGGGAAAAGTTTCAATCCACCTCTTCTTCCCCACTCAGTGGGTTTATTAGTAAGAGTTCTGTCACTAAGCCATTATTGTAGAAAAAAAATGCATAGAATCTAAAAATATTTTCTGGCTTTAAATAACCTGCAAAGATAAGCCGTAGAAAATGAATATAATCAATCATTTCTTTCTTGCTTCTTTTTTATTATTTCTTTTTTCAATTTATTTTATTTCTAGCTTTCTTTCAATTTTTTCTTTCTTTATTCCATTTTTTCTTCCTTCCTTCCTTCCATCCTTCCTTCCTTTCTTTCTTTCTTTCTTTCTTTTTTCATTTTTCTTTTTCCATCATTTATGAAGTTTTGGAAAGAGGGAATAGTCCATTATTTTATTGAAAGGGCGTTTCTTTTTCTTTTTTTTTTTTTCTTTCTTTCTTTCTTCTTTCATTTTCTTCAGTTCATTTATAAAGTTTTTCATTATTCATGGGATATTTTCTTTCTTTCATTTTTTTCAAAACGGAGCAGTCCATCATTTATGAAGTTTTCGGAATTTTATTCATGGGATATTTGTTTTTCTTTCTTTCTTTCTTTCATTTTTTCTCTTTCAAACGGAGCAGTCCATCATTTATGAAGTTTTGGAAAGACGGAATAGTCCATTATTCATGGGATATTGAAAGGGCGTTTCTTTCTTTCTTTCTTTTTTTCTTTCTTTCTTTCTTTCATTCTTTCTTTCATTTTCTCACTGATCAAAACGGAGCAGTCCATCATTTATGAAGTTTTGGAAAGACGGAATAGTCCATTATTCATGGGATATTGAAAGGGCGTTTCTTTCTTTCTTTCTTTCTTTCTTTCTTTCTTTCTTTCATTTTCTCACTGATCAAAACGGAGCAGTCCATCATTTATGAAGTTTTGGAAAGACGGAATAGTCCATTATTCATGGGATATTGAAAGGGCGTTTCTTTTCTTTTCTTTCTTTCTTTCTTTTCATTTTCTCACTTCCATCATTTATGAAGTTTTGGAAAGACGGAATTCCATTATTCATGGATATTGAAAGGGCGTTTATTTCTTTCTTTCTTTCTTTCTTTCTTTCATTTTCTCACTGAAAAACGGAACAGTCCATCATTTATGAAGTTTTGAAAGACGGAATAGTCCATTATTCATGGGATATTGAAAGGGTGTTTCTTTCTTTTTTTCTTTTTCTTTCTTTCTTTCTTTCATTCTTTTCTTTCATGGTTTTGGAAAACGGAATAGTCCATTATTCATGGGATATTGAAAGGACGTTTCTTTCTTTTTTTTTTTTTTTTTCTTTCTTTCTTTCATTCTTTCTTTCATTTTCTCACTGATCAAAACGGAACAGTCCATTATTTATGAAGGAAAGACGGAATAGTCCATTATTCATGGGATATTGAAAGGACGTTTCTTTTTCTTTCATTCTTTCTTTCTTTCTTTCTTTTTTCTCACTGATCAAAACGGAGCAGTCCATCATTTATGAAGTTTTGGAAAGACGGAATAGTCCATTATTCATGGGATATTGAAAGGGCGTTTCTTTCTTTCTTTTTCTTTCTTTCTTTCTTTCTTTTTTCCACTGATCAAAACGGAGCAGTCCATCATTTATGAAGTTTTGGAAGACGGAATAGTCCATTATTCATGGGATATTGAAAGGACGTTTTTTTTTTCGTTCTTTTTTTTTCTTTGTTTCTTTCATTCTTTCTTTCATTTTCTCACTGATCAAAACGGAGCAGTCCATTATTTATGAAGTTTTTGGAAAAAATAGTCCATTATTCATGGGATATTGAAAGGGCGTTTCTTTCTTTCTTTCTTTCTTTTTTCTCACTGATCAAAACGGAGCAGTCCATCATTTCTGAAGTTTTGAAAGACGGAATAGTCCATTATTCAAGTTTTTTTCTAGAAAATTTCATTTTTCTTTCATCAAACGGAGCAGTCCATTTTGAAGTTTTGGAAAGACGGAATTCCATTATTCATGGGATATTGAAAGGGCGTTTCTTTTCTTTCTTTCTTTTTTCTTTCTTTCATTTTCTCACTGATCAAAACGGAGCAGTCCATCATTTATGAAGTTTTGGAAAGACGGAATAGTCCATTATTCATGGGATATTGAAAGGACGTTTCTTTCTTTCTTTTTTTTTTTTCTTTCATTCTTTCTTTCATTTTCTTTCACTGATCAAAACGGAGCAGTCCATTATTTATGAAGTTTTGAAAGACGGAATAGTCCATTATTCATGGGATATTGAAAGGGCGTTTCTTTCTTTCTTTCTTTCTTTCTTTCTTTCATTTTCTCACTGATCAAAACGGAGCAGTCCATCATTTATGAAGTTTTGGAAAGACGGAATAGTCCATTATTCATGGGATATTGAAAGGGCGTTTTTTCTTTTTTTTTTTGTTTTCTTTTTCTTTCATTCTTTCTTTCATTTTCTCACTGATCAAAACGGAGCAGTCCATCATTTATGAAGTTTTGGAAAGACGGAATAGTCCATTATTCATGGGATATTGAAAGGGCGTTTCTTTCTTTTCTTTTTTTTTTTTTCTTTCTTTTTTTTCTTTCATTCTTTCTTTCATTTTCTCACTGATCAAAACGGAGCAGTCCATCATTTATGAAGTTTTGGAAAGACGGAATAGTCCATTATTCATGGGATATTCGTTTCTTTCTTTCTTTCTTTCTTTCTTTCTTTCTTTCTTTCTTTCTTTCATTTTCTCACTGATCAAAACGGAGCAGTCCATCATTTATGAAGTTTTGGAAAGACAGAATAGTCCATTATTTGGATATTGAAAGGGCGTTTTCTTTCTTTCTTTCTTTCTTTTTTCTTTCTTTCTTTCTTTCTTTCTTTCTTTCATTTTCTCACTGATCAAAACGGAGCAGTCCATCATTTATGAAGTTTTGGAAAGACGGAATAGTCCATTATTCATGGGATATTGAAAGGGCGTTTCTTTCTTTCTTTCTTTTTTTCTTTCTTTCTTTCTTTCATTCTTTCTTTCATTTTCTCACTGATCAAAACGGAGCAGTCCATCATTTATGAAGTTTTGGAAAGACGGAATAGTCCATTATTCATGGATATTGAAAGGGCGTTTTTCTTTTTTCTTTCTTTCTTTCTTTCTTTCTTTCTTTCTTTCATTTTCTCACTGATCAAAACGGAGCAGTCCATCATTTTGAAGTTTTGGAAAGACAGAATTCCATTATTCTTTTTCTTTCTTTCTTTTTTTTTCTTTCTTTCATTCTTCTTTCATTTTTCACTGATCAGTCCTGAAGTTTTCGGAATAGTCCAAATGGGATA
Source organism: Acanthosepion pharaonis (assembly GCA_903632075.3). Lineage (NCBI taxonomy): Eukaryota > Metazoa > Mollusca > Cephalopoda > Sepiida > Sepiidae > Acanthosepion > Acanthosepion pharaonis. Next base: position 637,668 of record CAHIKZ030000738.1, read on the forward strand.
TTGAAAGCAGCAGTCCATCATTTATGAAGTTTTTGGAAAGACGGAATAGTCCATTATTCATGGGATATTGAAAGGACGTTTTTCTTTTTTTTCTTTCATTCTTTCTTTCATTTTCTCACTGATCAAAACGGAGCAGTCCATTATTTTGAAGTTTTGGAAAGACGGAATAGTCCATTATTCATGGGATATTGAAAGGGCGTTTCTTTCTTTCTTTCTTTCTTTCTTTCTTTCTTTTTTCATTTTCTCACTGATCAAAACGGAGCAGTCCATCATTTATGAAGTTTTGGAAAGACGGAATAGTCCATTATTCATGGGATATTGAAAGGACGTTTCTTTCTTTCTTTCTTTTTTCTTTCTTTCATTCTTTCTTTCATTTTCTCACTGATCAAAACGGAGCAGTCCATTATTTATGAAGTTTTGGAAAGACGGAATAGTCCATTATTCATGGGATATTGAAAGGGCGTTTCTTTCTTTCTTTCTTTCTTTCTTTCTTTCATTTTCTCACTGATCAAAACGGAGCAGTTCATTTTGAAGTTTTTGAAAGACGGAATAGTCCATTATTCATGGATATTGAAAGGGCGTTTCTTTCTTTCTTTCTTTTTTTTTTTTCTTTCTTTCATTCTTTTTTCATTTTCTCACTGATCAGTCCAAATGAAGTTTTGGAAAGCGGAATAGTCCATTATTCATTTGGAAAGGGCGTTTCTTTCTTTCTTTTCTTTTTTTGTTTCTTTCTTTTCTTTCAATTTTTTGATCAAAACGGAGCAGTCCATCATTTATGAAGTTTTGGAAAGACGGAATAGTCCATTATTCATGGGATATTGAAAGGGCGTTTCTTTCTTTCTTTCTTTCTTTCTTTCTTTCTTTCTTTCTTTCATTTTCTCACTGATCAAAACGGTGCAGTCCATCATTTATGAAGTTTTGGAAAGACAGAATAATCCATTATTCATGGGATATTGAAAGGGCGTTTCTTTTTTTCTTTCTTTCTTTTCTTTTTCTTTCTTTTTTCTTTCTTTCTTTCTTTCTTTCATTTTCTCACTGATTCAAAACGGAGCAGTCCATCATTTATGAAGTTTTCAAAATAGTCCATTATTCATGCGATATTGAAAGGGCGTTTCTTTTCTTTCTTTCTTTTTTTCTTTTCTTTCTTTCCATTCTTTCTTTCATTTTTTCACTGATCAAAACGGAGCAGTCCATCATTTTGAAGTTTTGGAAAGACGGAATAGTCCATTATTCATGGATATTGAAAGGGCGTTTCTTTCTTTCTTTTTTTTTTCTTTCTTTCTTTCTTTCTTTTTTCATTTTCTCACTGATCAAAACGGAGCAGTCCATCATTTATGAAGTTTTGGAAAGACGGAATAGTCCATTATTCATGGGATATTGAAAGGGGTTTTTTTTCTTTCTTTCTTTTTCTTTCTTTCATTTTTCTTTCATTTTTTCACTGATCAAAACGGAGCAGTCCATTATTTATGAAGTTTTGGAAAGACGGAATAGTCCATTATTCATGGATATTGAAGGGCGTTTCTTTCTTTCTTTCGTTCTTTCTTTTTTCTTTCTTTCATTTTCTCACTGATTTCCATCATTTATGAAGTTTTGAAAGACGGAATAGTCCATTATTCATGGATATTGAAAGGGCGTTTCTTTCTTTCTTTTTTTTGTTTCTTTCTTTCTTTCATTCTTTCTTTCATTTTCTCACTGATCAAAACGGAGCAGTCCATCATTTATGAAGTTTTGAAAGACGGAATAGTCCATTATTCATGGGATATTGAAAGGGCGTTTCTTTCTTTCTTTTTTTTTTTTTTTTTTCTTTTTCTTTCTTTCTTTCTTTCATTTTCTCACTGATCAAAACGGAGCAGTCCATCATTTATGAAGTTTTGGAAAGACGGAATAGTCCATTATTCATGGGATATTGAAAGGGCGTTTCTTTCTTTCTTTCTTTCTTTCTTTCTTTCTTTCTTTCATTTTCTCACTGATCAAAACGGAGCAGTCCATCATTTATGAAGTTTTGGAAAGACAGAATTTCCATTATTCATGGGATATTGAAAGGGCGTTTCTTTCTTTCTTTCTTTCTTTTTTTCTTTCTTTCTTTCTTTCTTTCATTCTTTCTTTCATTTTCTCACTGATCAAAACGGAGCAGTCCATCATTTATGAAGTTTTGGAAAGACGGAATAGTCCATTATTCATGGGATATTGAAAGGGTGTTTCTTTCTTTCTTTTTTCTTTCTTTTCTTTCTTTTTCTTTTTTTCATTTTCTCACTGATCAAAACGGAGCAGTCCATCATTTATGAAGTTTTGGAAAGACGGGATGGATAGTCCTTTCTTTTTTCTTTCTTTCT